>VWZK01004715.1:0-146558 GCA_013396935.1 Baryphthengus martii | reverse complement strand
CTTCTCCCAGGCAACTAGTGACAGGAAGATGTGATTCTGTGAAGAGAGGACACGGCCTGAAGCTGCACCAGGGCAGGTTTAGGTTGGATCTTAGGAAGCACTTCCTCACGGAAAGGGTGGTTAAACATTGGAATGGGCTGCCCAGGGAAGTGGTGGAGTCGCCAGCCCTGGAGGGGTTTAAGGAAAGATTGGACATGGCACTTAGTGCCATGGTCTAGCCAGGTGTTGTCGTGTTAGGTCACAGGCTGGACTGGATGATCTCGGGGATCTATTCCAGCCTCGATAATTCTGTGATTCTGTAATTCTGTGATTCACTCAATGTATTTGATATATATAATTAGACACTATGAATAAAGTTGGCCTACAACTTCAGCTTCCTTTTCTTCATAGCTTCGTAGTTTTTATCTTGTATTGTTTTCAGTTTGACAGTATTCTTTCTGCAAAGAGTGTTAACCATTTGACTGCTGAAGTTATGGTTAAAATTTTAAAGTTAAGGTGGTACAATTGTTTGTTCATTGTATCTGAAAAATAATAATGCAAGATTAAATAACGTCCTCATTATCTGATCTATTTGGGAATATGTTTATATGATATCTATTGAAAGTAACTAAACACATGTGAAGTGTCTTTTAAGATGTGCATTGGGCATCGGGTTGGTTAAACTTTAACTTAAAACTTTTGAGTAGAGTAAGATTGCCAAAGTAAGCAGCTGGCTCTTTTTGAGATCTTGGTGCTCACTCATGAATTAAAGTTAATCCACTGCTCTAATCAATTGCTTTATCAAGCTGCAAATCCTATAATTACATACTCTAATCTAGATATGGTTCCCCAGGATGCTTCCTCCTCTTCAATTTGTTGATGTACTTCAGTTTTGTTTGCTTTTGAAACTTTTAACGTTGTCCACTACCAGTGCCTTGATTCTTTTTGACATCAGTTTTCATGAACATCTTTATCTCTAAGGCATAGTTCCTCTTGCTGTCCATTCATCCAGTCCTTGTTTACTTACATTGTGTGTATTAAAGGCATAAATGAAAGTAATATAATGACTCATTTGGTGTTACTGTTTCTGGATCTTTTTGGCTACGTTTCTCACCTGCTTGATGCTCAGTAGTTTAACTGGTAGCAGATATAAATATTCAAGTGTACTTTCTCTCTATCTGCAGACCATTGAATGTATATACTAGTTTTGCTATGTCAGTTCATAAGTTATCTACCAAATCTTTCAGTTAATTGAAAAGAAATATAAAAACCAGTAGTCACAATTAAACCATTGTGAACAAGTCCATCAAAGAGCTAATTTTATAATGCTATAATTAAAATCTGACAAAATTTGTTATTATTGTAGAACATACGAAAGAACTGTTTCACCTTGCGAGGTAATAGCGCAAACACTGGAGAATTGTCCTTTCACAGTTAAGAAAAAGGATTTTTCAGTACATAAGCTGTGAAATGCTAAGTGTTCTTTCTTCGGTGTGAATGAAAAAGAAAAGTTATCAACTGTCAAGGCTCAGTCCAGGCTCTTTGCTTTCAAGTTTTACTGCCACATGAAAAAATTACGCTCTCAGTCCTTGGGTCTGAAAGCCATCTACAAAAGGACAAAGCAACCCTTTCACCTCATGTTTCCTTTCTTCCAAATCAAACCAGCTCAAAATGTCAGCACCTCCAAAATAAGCCAGTCTGTTCCCGGTTCTTAAAAAGACATCCCATTGAAGGGATGATCAGTTCACCTGAATCCTCAAGATAAGAAAATGTTTAAGGAATTTGAGATTTAGCATTTAAGATTTATATGAGAGCCAGCCTTAGCAAGCCCCAGAAAATCAGCAATAAGATTGGAAAATTATGCACTCGTCACTTAGTTTCAATTAAGATATTTTAATTCCAGGTGATGTTAAGCAAACTGTTAAAGACAGTTTTTTCCATTTACTTTCTAGTTGTGACATCAAGATTAGATTGAATTATGATTGATTATGTATCTGAACTATGGTGGGTTTGGTATTTTATATTTTAAATATTTGTTGGGTAGGGGTTTTTTTTGAGTATTGGTTTTGTGTATATATGAGATTTTCCTGAGCTCAGGTATATAATAGCTGAGCCTGAAATAATTTGATTGTCCCACTGCCACCCTTGAAAGGCAAGAAAATTTCCTGACAGAAAACTGCATTGACACGGAGTAAAGAATGTTTGCCTTACACATTTAATACACTGAAACTGCAAGCAGAATGATATCATGTGATGCTTGTAGTGATTTGAATATGTGAGGTGTCTAACTTCAACAAGGGTTTTAGGAAATGTTAATTTTGAAATCCTTCTGCACCTCTGTGAGAGGTGTCCTGTGACACTGTCGTCCTGTGATTCTGCGAGAGAAAACACTATGCTAAAGCAGCCCGTTGCGCTGGCTTAGGACATGATTTGCCCCACCAGAGGGACCACAAAATAACACCAGTGTATGGTGGCCATCGTTTTTTAATTTACAGTTACGTTACTGTTTCTGAGCTTCATCACTTTTTCAAAAGGAAGGTGATGGAGGAAATCAAGACCTCAGTCCTCTAAGGGCTGTTGTATTTTGGGCTGTGCCACCATCCCAGCCAGGCTGGAGCTAGGGGTACAGAGCCCTGCCCTGCTCTTCTCCTGGACCCCTGCAGGACAACACAAGCCGCCTTCAACTGTTCAGGTACTGCAATGGGAAGAGTGGTTGGAAGAACATTTCTGTGGGAGAGGCATGAATGAGGTTGTCTTTGACACCATGTGGCTCTAGTTAAGTCATACGAATATTGACTTGAGCTGCTGTGGTATATCTGGTCTTGATACGGTCATTTTTAATATCCGCACTTACTTGGGTTTAGTTTCTTCATATACCATACCTCAAATTTCAATTAATACAAACACATATTTATAACTGTGTTCTTACAATAATTAGCTGGCATATGCCGGTTTTAATTGTACATGTTTCGATACGTTATTGCTGCACTGGCTGGATCTTTTCTATCTCCATGTCTTTTTTTCATGAAGCTTCTAGGAAGTTAATAGCTCTGGCACCTTTACCACTCTTGTCAGATTTTGTTGAACTTGATCTCTGAGATCAAAGGTGTTGCTAACAGATAAAAACTGGTATTGTATATGACAGTGTAAGTTTGCCTCCTGTTGGAAACCGAACTAAAAATCTATATTGAAAATACATCCAGGTTATAAAAGGAGGCACTTGGAGCAAGGACACCACAATACCCAGATTTTGGGGGAGTTCACAGAAGGACCTGGATATTTTTTTACCTCTTAATGTAATAATAGCATGAAGAAAAGGGGATGCCTCATCAAAAGTGAGTCTTTCAGTGGGATAACATTAGAAGAAAAGCCTTTTCAAATATAGTTCTGCATCATTCCTATTGATACCTTACCATAACTAACATTCTCAAATGTGTAGAGAGATACTGAAATATGATTATATTTTCCTGCAATTATTTTCTCGCTAATATCAATATTTTAATAAAAATGTTGTATTTTGGCAAGAAAATACACATTCAACAAAGATGTGTTTGTGGTAATCTATCGTAATCTTTGCTGGATAATTGCCATGTGCATTTTAGCAAAACCTAAAATACCAACTGTGTAGTCAGAGATCATGTATTTAGTCACCTGTATTTAATAGATTGTTCTATTTTTGCTATATCTTAAGTGAAAATGGGGAAGCATAAAATGGAAAATACTGTTTTCTTTTCACTTTTTGCCTTGCATGGATTTCACCCCCTCTGAAGAGGTCAAATCTTCCCCAGGAGACTCAGAGAATAGCATGAGAAATGCTATTTATTAGCTGAAGCCTTCTGTCTTTTACATATGGTGGGAAGAAAAAAAAAATAAAAAAAAATTGTGTTTATAAGAGTTTTAGGAAATACTTTAACTCCACATTAACCTGTTAGCTGCAGAATGGATTTTTCTGTAGAAGGTATATTGAAATTGTTTTTGTTTTGACAGAGAATTTCTCACAGTGTTACACCAGATCACCAACACCACAAACACTTGGCCCATTTTTGATTTCACGTGCATTAGTCCCCTGCCTTTGAGAGCACCTCTGTGCACAAGCTTGACCCTACGCGTAACTGTTTGCACTTTTGGGTCTACATGAGCTTTTGAAAATAGTCTAATTCTAAAATAGTCCTGCATTTTGCTTTGTCTTTGATTAGTGTTTCAGTGAACCCAAAGACTACAAAATATGAAGCAGAGTAAGGAGATGTTGAGCTTGAACTTTGCAGCTGCAGTACAGTTATATACATTATATTTAGCATTTTTTGGGGTTTTTTTGCAAGTTTCTTTACTGTCATTGAATGTTATGTTTCCTGGAGGAAATTTTGAAGGCTTTTAAGCCTATGGCCAAGTAAAGGGGTCATGTGTTCTTTCAGAACTTCTAGGACTATTGGAGGATCTCTCGGGACAATGTGAAGCACTTTCAAAAGGTGCTTACAGGAGGCTTTGACTTCTAGTGAAAGCTCTGCCAGCTCCGAGGAGCTCTCTCAGCTGTCTCTGACCAGAGAAGGTATGGGGCTTTACTTCCAGGTACCTCCTCCTTAGGGTGGGTGGAGCCCATGCTGGTGCTCGGCACTGAGCAATAGAAGAGCCAGGAGCTGAGCACAGCTCCCAACACTCAGCTAGCAGATGCGGGATGGGCTTGAAACTGTGCTCAGTGGTGGTGCTGTACCCTAGGGCAGGGTCGCCAGTAGCCCTGGGAGTGACTCCCTGGGTGCAGCAGAGGCCTGGACCCAGACAGATCTGGAGGGAGGATGGGGCCCTGTAGGTCTGGAGCTGCTGGGACACCTGCAGCCTCTCAAAGGGAACTGGGACCAGCAGGATGGGCTCCTTGCCTACTGGAGAAGTGTGCTGCAGGCAGAGTCTGTGTCGTCAAGCGTGGAGCTGTGGGAGGTAAGCAGCCGGCGTGGCCGTGGGAATGCTGAAAGGAGGTTGGCTGGGTATTATATGAGATTCTGAAGGTGCAAAACCTTCACCCTTCCCAGCTGTATTGAAGGAGGGGGATAGGCAGAGCCTGTGTTTCTGTTGCAACACCACTGATGGTGAAGCCTGGGAACTTGTGGCTTCTGGCAATGGAGGACAATTCCTGTCTGCCTGTGGATTGATGTTTGCAGAGCAGATTCCATGACCTGGTTGCAGAGAAGGGGTTGGGAGCTGTGTGGCATCAGAAGGAAGTGGTAAGACATAGTTGTGAGTGATTCCCTGTTGTGCAGGTTCTGGTTCTGGGGTGGTTTTCAAGGGCCTGGTGACCCACATGTTCTCTCCGTGACCCTGTTGGTGAGAGGGGAGGGCTTCAGGAGGCCTTGAAAGCTAACAATGGGCTGCACAGGTGCTGTTGACAACAGATACTTGGGGTTTATGACCATGAAGTCATATTTGAGGATCAGGGACTGCTAGAAGGACACAGGACTGATAATCTTAGGTCATGGTGATTGGGGGAGGCTTCTGGGGATTCAAAGTAAATGCCGCTCATTCAAGACAGGCAACAAGGAGGATCTGGGACCTACAAGTCAGTCAGCCTCACTTGGCCTCTGGGAAGCTGATGGAGCAAGTAATAATCCTGGAAGGTATCTCCAAGCATTTTAAAGACGATGAGGTGATTGGGAATAGTGAGCATGGAGTTATGAAGGGCAAATCATGCTTAACCAACCTGGTAGCCTTCTGTGATGAGGTGACTGGCTTGATGGATGAGGGAAGAGTAGTTGATGTTTTTTATCTTGTCTTCAGATATACTTTTATCGCCCTCATATACAAGCTGATAAGTTAGAGGCTAGATAAATGGGCAATGTTTCTGTATATTCATAATTATTTTGGGTAAATGTGAACAAGCAGAAAAACTGTGATACCTTGAAATTGTGTGTGTGGAACCTGGCTTTTCAGTAATCCTCCTGCACCATCTTGTATGGCTGGCTTTGATTTATTGAAAACGTCAATATTTCAGGAATATAATTAGAAATTGAAGGAATACAAATAGATCTTGTAGGATTTTATATTATTTTGTTTGGAGTGACCTTTTCTCCAAGACGTTCCCAGCTGAGTTTAGGCTTCATAGAGGTTCAAATATGAAACAGATTTATGCCCTTGCCATGGCCCTAGTTACTTTTCTTATCTGCATTTGTTCCTTCAGATAACTGTTGTCGGCTGTTTGCTGAATTCTTTAGAGAGAACATGGAGGGTCTCAGGTGGCCTCATGGAATCTCTTGAATGAGAACCGTAAGATCTCCAGCCATTCCCCCCTTGGCTGGACTGGAGATGGTGGTGATACTGGTATGGATGATGGTGCCTGCAGGGTTTTAGGTTTTTCTGAGGTTCATTTTTCCCTGCTTTGCTATTTATTTTTTTTTTTCTAGCTTGTTACTTGAAATCATAGAAAACTTCATTGTCAGACACTACAATTTAAAATTTACTATTATTTTACTTAACAATAAGAGTAAGTCAAGGCTGCTTTCTCAAAAAATATTCTAATGAGTTGAATGGTTTTTAGCTGACATGAGTCACTTTTTCTTTTACCTCTATTTATGTCTAAGAGCTTACTAGATTTTCAAAACTAGGACTTCCTTTGGATTCTGCTCTGTTTGGGGTCACAATTGCTTTTGATTATGTTTAATGAATCATTTTGGTGACTTGGTTCCTTGTATTTTTAATGTGATTAGCCACAGAAAGCCTTTTTGACAACAGAGAGATTGCCTGGCTGTGTTTCAGGGCCCACTTACTAGTCAGTTGATAACAATGGGTAATTTCACCAGTAGCTGCAAAGTGTCCCTACCTACCCACTTGTAGATGTTATTGCTGATACTGCCTGTTGTAAATCATAATATTTACATGAGTTTCAGTTCTGAATTTATGATTGTGGAAGAGACTGAAATCTTCCCTTTAATAAAAGCTTCAAAGTACAGTCCAGTTCCTTTCAGTTGCCATTGTGCACCTGCAGCACTGGGAAGAAATCAGTTCGCTAATGCCAGGCTGGATTCTTTCATCCAACTCTGTGCTCTAGTTTTCTTCTGCCTCTGCAGAGAATTCCTCACTCAAACCTGCTTTTAGGCTGGTCATTTGCCAAAGCAAAGGGACCCAGGTTTGTGCTTGAACTGCTTGGCTAATCTTTTGAGTTTAGTGCCCTTGTGAGCAAACCTTAAAATGATGGGGATCTTATATGGATAAGCAGCCAGAAAGTTTGATGCCCTAGCCAGGCTTTGAAGATTTCTTTGATCTCTCCAACATGCCCTTCGTGCTTCTGTAGCTTCCCCAATCCTTTTAGTGACTTCAGATCTGATGATTTTTTTTTCCCTCCTCCCTACTTACAGACAATTTCCTCCTTTCTTCCAAGAGCAACCAGGTTTGATCATCTCCTCCCAGAATTTTCTCTGCCTTTGTTGGAGGCAAGGTGTTCAGGGATGTCCGGCTTTTCCCCCTGGAGAAGAGAGAACATCAGAGGGTAGATGTTGTGTAGTCACCAAAGATGGTAGTTAAACCGAAGTTCTCCATCAACACTGTCAATCATCACACCAGCTGCTTCAACTATGCGTAGCCTTTGACAATACTTTATTTTTCTTTAATTGGTTTTTGATTCCATATAGTTTTGGAAAGACTGAAATTTATCACTCTGCATCCCAGTGAGGAATGTCTTACTGGGTGCATGATTGGACTAATTTTAGACTCTATCCCATAGGTATATTTAGAAACAACTTCAGAGCTCGATTCTGTGACTTATGGTATGGAACGTAGCAGCCAGAGGATCAATCAGTGGGCTTTATTAATCAGAATGTCTGGCTAGATTATCCAATAATTCCTTCTGTAGTTAAAATGAAAGGAATAACCTCTGGTCCTAAAGAAACGTAAAAACTTTTTTGGGTTTTTTGTTTGGTTGTGGGTTGTTTTTTTTCTGAACACATTATAAACCATTCTGTTTCAGTCCATGCTTCTGCAGTGAAAGATGCTGCTTAGTCTGAGAGCAAAAGTTGACCTTCCCTTCATTGCTTTATAACTCAATTGTAATTTTCTACCCTCTGTGTATGGTCTCTGTCAAGTTTAATGCATTAATGCTGCGTGTGTTACACTGGTATTCTAGAAGTCAAACAATTTTTGTTAGATTTTTTAAGCTAACTTCTAGTAGTAGTGCTCATTTTATGTCAACAGGGCAGAGGATTTAGTAAGAAATTCTGCCACTTTGACTAATGCAGTTTTTTCAGTTCTTTCCACTAATTTAATGAAGACAACCATTGTAGCTTTTTAAAAAATGTGCTCAGCCTTAGGTGGCCTTAAAGGTATGAATAGACTGTCAAGTATGAAACCAGAAAGGGGGAAAAGAGTTTTCCTATTTTGCTTGCAAATCCAGAAGACTGGACAGTGCTCTGAATAAGTATCCAGAATATCTGTGCCATAAAGAAATGGATGGGCAGGATAAAAGATTAGCATCTACTTAAAGTTGTGCCCAGATCTCATAGTTGGATGCTGTAGAGAACTGAGGTTGTAGAGAAGTCTAACATTGTTGGAGAAGATAGCCATCTGAAGCAGGCAGAGAAGAGTTGTAAGCCCGGTTTCCTACCTAGAACCTACAGTCAGGACTGTTGATGACAGTCCATTTGGCCAGGTTCCTTTGAATTTCAGCAGTCCTTGGCCTAGTGAATGTCAAATCTCAAGAGCAGGCTTATGATGGGACCACAATCTGTTTGAGGAGAAGCATTCTGTAGAGCAGAGTGAATGAAGGAGTAGGGGATAATGCTTGATGGTGCCACAGTGATGAATAACAACCTGCCAAGTGTGCGTCTATGGAAAACATGTTAAATTACAAAGTTTCTTTAGATGTCCACATTCCTCGTAAGCTGTGGTTTGGGTGGCAAGATGAAATTTTTGAGTTCTACTGTGAGGGATTTTTTTTATGGAGGTGGTGACTCTCAAATTCAACATCTTAAAGACCTCAAATAGCAAGGGAGCTTGTTATCTGATTTAATTGATTACACTTCTACTAACCACCTACAGAGTCCTAGTATGTTTTGGATGGAGGTGTAACTGAGGATTACCTTTTTCTTTCTAATAAGTAAGCCCTTATTCAGAGGTGATTCTGCATTAACGGGTTACTGTTGAATCTCTTATGGCTGCACTATAAGTAACTCTGGGAACTCATCGGGGCATTGTCACCTGGATGATGCCACCTGGAGAATCCACCTGCCATGCTCATATGGCTGGGAGGCCACCACCATTATAAACCTGATAAAACAGATGGTCACAAAGTGCTTGTTATTGTAGTTCTTCCATACATCAGAACAGAATTGAGACTATATTCAACCTCAGTTTAGGCATTTTCTGACCTGGATGAGGGGATCGAGTCTACCCTTAGTAAATTTGCAGATGACACCAAGTTGTGGGGAGTATCGATCTGCTGGAGGGTAGGGAGATGCTGCAACAGGGACCTGGACAGGCTGGGTCGATGGGCTGAGGCCAATGGTGTGAAGTTCAACAAGGCCAAGTGCAGGGTCCTACACTTTGGCCACAATAACCCCAGGCAGCACTGCAGACTGGAGGAGGAGTTGCTGGAGAGTGGCCAGGCAGAGAGGGAAGCTGGGCTTGTTTAGCCGGAAGGAGAGGAGCCTCAGGGGGACCTTCTCACTCTCTACAACTCCCTGAAGGGAAGCTGGAGTCAGGTGGAGGTCTGCCTCTTCTCCCAGGCAACTAGTGACAGGAAGAGAGGACACGGCCTGAAGCTGCGCCAGGGGAGGTTTTGGTTGGATATTAGGAAGCACTTCCTCATGGAAAGGGTGGTTAAACTTTGGAATGGACTGCCCAGGGAGGTGGTGGAGTCACCAACCCTGGAGGTGTTTAAGGAAAGATTGGACATGGCACTTACTTAGTGACATGGTCTAGTTGATGTTGTCGTGTTAGGTCATAGGCTGGACTTAATGATTTCAGGGGTCTATTCCAGCCTCAAGAATTCTGTGATTCTGTGATTTAACTGTGCATTGAGCAGTGGAGTGCTCCAAAGCACTTTATAGAAAAGTACCCAGGAGAAAGGATCAAATTGGGTTTTATTTTAATGTCACTTTGCATTTTCCTGGAGTGGAAATGAATACATGAAGATTCATTGCCTTCATTGTAATAAACCATTTTTCATTAGAACTTACATTGTCAAGAAATTGGTATTATTGATTCCTGGGTATTGTCTCCAAGAGCAGGCAATATGGAATTTATTTAAAAGGTTTTCAATTATTCATCCCTGAAAAAGTAAAACAAATATTAAACATTATGCTGATCTATTTTGTTTAAATTATTTTATTTCTAGTTGTCTATGCAACTGTAGAATAGATATGGGGGAAAAAAAGGCAGTATAAAAATGTTTTGGTTTTTTTCCAAAGCTGTTGCTATTCAGTCATAGTGAAATAGTTCTTAAGCTGAGTTATTGTATAGAGGTTTCAGATAACTATGGATTTTTATCAATATTATCTGTTCATAACTTGACTTTTTTTATTGTATCTTGAAATTCTGAGCACACACAAGTCCTGTTGTAACATAAGACTTCATAACGATGCATTTGACAATAGAGTACTTCCATTCATATTATGGTTCTCATGGTCTAAGTTCTGTCTGAAATGATAATGAAAAACTTCTTTTAGAGGCTAAGAAATTGTTTATCATACTAGTGACAGCTGAAGTCAACCAGCTACAACAAAAAGCGAGTTATCGTGTCAGTTTACAATGGGATTGCTTATGTGATGAGATTGCTCAGGTGCATTGGAGATCCCCTGTGAAGACGTAAGTTTGCATTTTAAAATTAAGCCATGATTAGAAATGCACTTTAGGAAGTCAGCTATAATATTTGTTTCTAGGTGGACTTTTTTGTGGTATATTAGGCTTTTGCTATGAAATCTTAGATATTTTAGCACAGTGACTTGACAGGCATGCAGCCATAGTCCACAGGAAATGACTAAATGATCCAAACCTTGAAAAACAAGGCATTACGTACACTGATGATTAAAAGGTAGAGCTAATGAAATGTATATTATTGATAAATAAACTTTTTCCTTCCTGAATTAAATATATCTGTTTGAAGAAAAATGACCTTAATGTCCTAGATGGTCTTAGAATAGGTTGACTTGATGAACCAAGATATTTTTAAATGACATTTTTTCCTGTTATAGCCAGAAATTGTTTAGAGTTCAAGGTTAAATTTTTGAACACAAAAAGGCATAAGCTATTCATGAAGTAACAAAAGAAAAATAAGGGTGGTGAACATGGTAATTCATAATATAATCAGCTCTTCAAACTTGCATATGCCAGAAGAATGGCAAAGGTCCCTGTTAAAGGGTAGGTATAAGCAAATATATACTTGGACTCTGGTTAAAAAACCCATGTAGACTCATATTTATCTGTAATAGGTTACACAGTTATTTAGCAGAGCACATAAATGTACTTGAAGGTGTGTTTGTAGATTTTCCTGTACAGACTCAAACAGTACTGCAGTGCAGCTCCTACGGAAGTGATTGGCAGGAATGGATCTTTAAAGATCAACTGGTTCAACCCTCCTACCATGGGCCGCGGCATCTTTTCAGGTTACTCAAAGCCTGACCTTCAACACTTTCAGGGATGGGACATCTACAACATCTTTGGGCAGTTTATTGCTGTGCCTCACCACCCTCACTGTAAAAAAAAATGTCTTCCTTATGTCCACTCTAAATCTACCCTTTTCAGTTCAGAACTGCTGCCCCTTCTCACAGCTTTTTTTCTGCTGGTTTTTCCCCTTGTATCTGGTCTTCAAAAGGACTCCAGGAATGGAGTGCGCCATCTGTTCTAGTTTGCCTGTGCTTTCCTTTTGTACAAGTTCCCCAGATCTCAGGGACTCTACTTTTCCAACTCCAGGCTGAAATACTGGCTACTCCTGAGGGGAATTTTAAACCTTGCAGGTTTCAATCAGCTGGATCAAAGTTGGACAAATCTAGTCTCAACCACAATGTAATCATGTGATTGTCTTAAGCTATTCCTATTTGAATGTATAATCACTAATGTTTAACAGACTTCCCTTATTCCAACCCTTGAAGACAGGTGACACTGGATGGCCTGTGGCTGGGTTCTTTGTACACAGGCTGACACTGGAGGAAAAAAAACCCCACAACATTTTTCCTTATACAGTTGGCATTATTCTCTAGGTAACGCTGCTGTTGCTCACAATCATGCACGTGGGGAGAAAGCCTCAACAGAAGTACAAAATGCATGCATAAGAAAAGGGAAACTTAACGATTGAGTTTTCATCAGGTAAAATGATTCTGAACAATACCTGATGCAAGTAAGTTTCAACTTTGTTACAGGCCGCTATTCATTTTCACCATAATGCTTTGATGCTAGAAGACTATGAAAGCAAATAAGCTGTAAAACATTTTGGACTTGTCTTTTTTAGTAAATTTCATTAGGACCTTGCTCTTATGGATGGCTGAATGAAAGAAATTTTGTGTATCTTTCCAACATAGACATTTCCTCTGAAGTCCAGGTGTGAGCAAATGTGTATATTTCCACCGATGTAAAAACATGACTGATATTCTTGCATAACAGTATCTTGACAGCCAGTCACTCACTGATTGCTCTTTAGAAATGCTGCAAGAAATTCCATCTTTTTTTCTCTGGTTCACCTAGAAGTTTAATTCTATATCTGAAACCTATAATCATGTTACGGTTGTCTATTTGCAAATGTTTCAAATTGGGGAAATAAAAAGCATGATTGGAGATTTGCATATTCTAAGGGCACCTTTTCTGTTCCAGACCTGTAACTGTTCATCATTCATCCAATTTACAATCTGTAATTAGGAATACCTGCCTATTTGATTCACAAAACCGCGTGTTCTGTTCAACTATGAAATGCGACTTACAGATTTGGAGTTACAGTGCCCAAAAATGAATGGTGATTTTGTGTACTGAATAACTTTCTTCTCTTATTGAGCTCCTGATTCGCCTCACAAAATATCCATGTAGTCTGTACTGAAGCTTTTAGTTGCGTGTGAGACCTCCTCTATTAACCGCCTAAAAGTTTTGGAAGCTCTATTCGTTGAAAGAGCTGTACCTTAAGTTCCTATGTTTTAAGCTGTACATAGGAACAAAAAGAGAAGTTCATTTCTAAAGCTTCATCTAACATTACAGTAGTTTGATATTTCTGAGGGCTCTTCAGATCAACAAGGTACAGGTTTGTGTTTATTTTAAGAAAAATAATCCATTTCAAAGCACCAAGATTACCCTGAAAAATTTGCTTTAGGTTTAGATCTGTAGCTCACCTTTTGCTGTGTTCTAAGTATCTGAGACTTGGTGTGTGAGGGAACACAGATGCTGCCTGAATATTTTTGAAGTGAAATACTTAAGTGGATTAGGAAACAAACCATGTTGTGGCGCCAAAATTAACAGCATAATCTACATTTAAATAAACTGTGAGCTAAATTCAACAGGGAGAGAAAACATTTGTCAAGTTGGTTTTTTGTTAGAAAAATGAAACATCACATGATTTTCATCAAGTAATAGTGAGGGAAAAGGCACTTGTCTTTCCCAGGAAAGTAGCTGGTAATTATTGCACCTCTTTATAGTATGTTTATAAAATGTACTCTGGGCAAATGCAAGCTCTCTTTGAGCTGACCTGAAGTTGTGCAATTGCCAGGATTAAGCTTCCAGGATTGTTTATCTCAGTTTATTAGTTTGAGTCTGGAGTCACACTACAGAGGTTGCATGGGCGGCGTTTGGCTCATGACATATTCAGGTAAGGTAGTGACCCCCCACTTGGTGCACAATGACATCAGATATTCTACCTTGGTGGTATGTGTATGCACCAAGAAACATTTAAAGTCTCTAGAATAATTATGTGCTACAGTCAAACAGAACCAGCTTTCATTGCTCACGTGCTCCAATGCTGTGGTTACACGATTGTAGTGCTAAAAGGTGTCCTGCCTATGGCAAGGCAGTTGGAACTGGATGATCTTTAAGGTACCTTCCAACCCATGCTATTCTATGACGCTATGATACCCTTCCTATCAGCGTGGCACAGGAATCAGAAAGACAGCCCTTTCTGTAACAGTGGACAAACTGATGTCAGGGGTTGCCATTGTGATGATACAGTTGAGGCACGGGCAGAGATCGCTTTAGCCTGACTTTGATCCATCTGTTTTACCTGGATTGTAGGAGAAATGGCCAGCTCTCAATTTGAAGTTTAGCTGGTTATCTAGAGATAAAGTGGAGCGGAATATCAATTAAAATCATTTATCTTTGGCAAAGAGGAATAGACAAATAGTATCTTGTAAGGCGCAGCCAGGAGAAGTAGTTAAAATACTGGAACAAACAATGAGGTGGACATTCTGCAAGTTTTTAAGAGATTAATGCAGGAAGGCAGTATGGATTCATAAATATAAATCCTGTCAAGCTAACTTGGTTTCTGCCTTTGAGATAATAAGCTTCATAGAAAAAAAGGAATAAAGGGGACATACCTCTTGACTTCAGCAAGGCATTTGACATTACTCCACATCACAAAAAAAAGTGGTGTGGTTAATGCTTTTGAAATCGTTAGACAGATGGCTGACTAACTGCAATTGAAGAGTAGGTATTAATGCAGCTCGGGCAAACTGCAGTGTGAACTCCTGTCATAAAAGGGCTGGTGTTTTATCAGGCATTAAACAGATACAGTTATTCACCGTATTACCAAAAAAATGGCTGTAGAATATGCTAGTACTGGCCAGAGGTTTTATGCTGTGCTATACGTCCAGCCCCATCGGCATCAGAGCACGCTGCTTGGCACGGCAGAATGTAGCAGAGGTTGTGGAGGGCAGGCTAGTGAGGAAGAACTGAGTAATTACTAACATAATTACTTACTAATATTTCCTGAGTTACAGGAGACTATGGTACAAATTCCTGTAGATTCCCTCGTAGCAGTCCTAAGTCAGTCTCCTAGTTTGCCTATCCACTCTGGTTAGTCCTCTTCTGCCTTGCCGTTATCTCAGACCTGCCATGAGTCCCACCCCTTTTCTTGCCGTGTCACCATGTATCACACGTTCCTCCCTAACCCTGCAGTAACCTACTATATTCTTCTATCCTCACTTTGTTTGCACTTAGTGCTCCCCAAATGCTTCTGTCCCATTAATTGGTACCATCAATGGCGAGTGAGCTGGCCTGCTGCTCCAGTGTGCCCTGATGCTCATGCCCTTCCAGCTGCCATTCCCTTCATCATCTCTGGAACTTCTGAACCTCCTTCAAGGGGCGCAGTCCCCAGGAAGCTCCAGGAAGCCTTGGAAGTCAGCTTCACTACCAAATACTGACTGCTTCAGGTTAGAGGAAAAGATGCTCAGCAGTACTATTCTGCTTGTTCACCTGCAGCACCTACTATCTAAGGCTGGTCCTTGGCTTGGAATAATGCTTTGGCCAACTAAGGGAAACAGGAAAAAAAGGAGTGTATTTTGTTTACTATACTTTATTTCTGAGGATGTCAAGGAGTACAGATCTGCTTCTCAGATCACTGAGGCGTGGGTTGGTGCCTCACATCTTCCAGTGAAGTTTCTTTTACCTGAGCATGTAATCACTTTAGATTAATCATCCCCATCTTACTGCTCATAAGGCTTTAGGACCAGGACAACTATTCCTCTGGTACCCCATCTATTTTTGTGCCTTAAATCAATCTGCAATTTTTTCCTCTATATGGCTTGTCCGCTGTCCTTTGTAAAATACGTATAAAAAAAGTCAGTTAAAGGGTAGGAAGTTTGAATCCTCATCGATAGATACTTTTTCCTAGATAAATAAACAAGGTCAAACATAAAAGGTTCTTACTATAAAATCCTCTTTATTGTTTGGTTTTGTGCAACAAATTATAGTTAAATGTTTTTCCTCAATGTTTTTCCTCCTGCAGCACTGCAGTATTGTTTTACATCTGTTGTTCTCCTCCCTCTCTTGTCATTTCTTGCTTCTTAGCTGTAAAGTCATTAAAATGCCTGGATATAGTGTGACATAATTTTGTACTTTTTCCCCTTTAGGAGTCTATTTCATGCCATTGCTCTCCTGAAGATCCAATTTACATGCTTATGTTACAGCATTTGATTTTGATTGAAACAATTGATTCACATGTAGTCCAAGACAGACAGCTAAAAGCTTGAGATGGAGAGACACATTGAAGAAGTCAACTTTAATTAAATCCTCTGTACCTTTACACTCATGTGGGTATCAGAGATGTGCACAGGAATGATGTAATGCTCAAAGGATACACTCAATAGCTTCTCTGTAGTCCTGAAGGCAGGAAAATAGTTTTGGCGTGTCTGTGAACTGAATCACAGAATGGTAGGGGTTGGGAGGGGCATCTGGGGATGATCTAGCCCAATCCCACTGCCAAAGAAGGGTCACCTAGAGCAGGTTGCGCAGGAATGCATCTGGGCCAGTTTTGAAAATCTCCAAAGAAGACTCCACAGCCTCTCTGGGCAGCCTGTTCAGGGCTCTGTCTCCCTTACAATTGAAGATGTTTAGATGGAACTTTGTGTTCCGGTTGGTACCTGTTGCCCTTGTCCTGTCGCTGGGCACCACTGAAAAGAGACCAGCCTCATCCTCCTGACACGCACCCTTCAGATATTTGTGCACATTGATCATATCCCCTCTCAGCCTTCTCTTCTCCAGGCTAAACAGCTCCAGGTCTCAGCCTTTCCTTGCAAGAGAGATGTTCCAGTCCCCTAATCATCATGGTTGCCTTCCACTGATCTCTCTCCAGTAGTTCCCTGTCTCTCTTGAACTGGGGAGCCCAGAACTGGACACAGTACTCCAGAGGTGGCCTCACTACGGTAGAGTGGAGAGGGAGGAGAACATCCCTTGACCTGCTTGTCACACTCTTCTTAATGCACCCCAGGAGACCATTGGCCTTTTTTGGCTACAAGAGCACACTGCTGGCTCCTGGTGAACTTGTCCACCAGAACTCCCAGGTCCTTCTCTGCAGAGCTGATTTTCAACAGGTCAACCCCTAAAGATATAAAGAATTAATTAACGGGTTTTAATTAAAGATTATTTGTAAGTATTTCTAGTACTCTGTGCAAGTTTTCAATGTATTTTCACTAATTAACATAATTTCATTGTGTTTTATCAAGAAGCTGTTCATTGTTGAATTTTGATCCTTCTGCCTGCAATACCCTTGAGATTTAGCCCTCTGAAAAGGAGTTATGAAACTGCATGCGTTCATAGAACCTGCTCTGCGCATTAGCTAGTTGAAGCTAGTTTAAACTGAATTTCAGGAATGAAAAGGGGCAAAATTTCACATAGTACTATCTTGGTTCTTTTTTTACCCATTTTTCCAGAGCTTACAGTCCTGTATTCTCTTTTCTTAAGCATGTGTCTCGTTTCTGGTCTATCTTAAAAAAGAAACCTTTACTGTATCATTTGGTATAGAGGTATCACTAAATGAAATTTTGATAGAGCAGTTAGTACAGCTCTTACCATTTTTTGTCCTTTGTTGGCAAAGTCTTCCCCAAGTAAGGAAATCTTTTTAAAGGTAACTGCTTGATTTTCCACCAGCTGGGCTTGACATAATTCAAGACAGGCTTTTGTTGCCTGAACCAAATTCAGCTCACGAGCTGAAGTGCTAAAGTAAACAATTACTTCCTAGGGTATTGGTTGATTACCTCTTTAAGAATTTGTCAATTGTCAAAGTAGTTTGATTGACAGACAAAATATTTGAATGGCACTCAAAACAGCCCGTGCCCAAAGCTGCATAGTGCTTACATAGCCACGTGCCGTGTACCAAGGTAGCAATTTATGTTCTTACATTGTGCTTAGGTATCATATTATTGATTAATGTTCAATTTCTCACTGACAGTCTAATAGCAAATAAAATACGGGAATTTTACTGTAGTAAAAACGATGTTATAACCTCTTCTTGAAAGTTTAATTCGCCTTACCTCAAATGAATTTATTGGAAAGTCTGGGAATGCTCAGACCTTTTAAATCAACTGAACTGTCATTCATGTTGTACTTGGAGTTGAGCTTCATGTTTTCTGCCCACTAGCAAGTAGCTACTTCCATGAACAACATTATTTTGTTCAGTATTAACAAGGCAAACAAAGTTGCTATTTTTTAATTAAATATTAAAATATTTATTAAGCTAATACGTTATTTCAAAGATGCAAGATAATAGTAACTAAATCCATTGTAACGAGACAAATAAGGACATAGGAACTTATAGAGACATAGAAAATGAGGTTATTACTTACATTAATACAATCAATTTTGTAGCATCTGCTTGGTGATGCATCTCTGGTGAGAGAGGCTTAACAGGTAAGGTTCCTTGCAAAATAGGCCATAGGTGATCATTTCATCAGGAAAGTCCTATTGTATTACATTTCCCTCCTCTGGCCTATAGAGTGCAGTGAGATTTCAGGAATTATGGGTGCTGGGCAAATAAGGCTAAGGGGCCTTATAAAAGGTAGAGAGTGCCTGGGATTTTAGAGTGGAAAAGGCAAGATGGGAATGGGTCCTGATCTCCAAGGACTTTAAAACTACTTCTTGTAGCCATCTTCTTGTAGGCTGGTGTTCATCCACTACAGGTTGGAGTACGATGCAGGCACCCCTGGAGAGCGTCTTCCGGTCCAGCTGCTTTAAGGCTATAACATGAACAAAAGCTCATTAACTGACCAGGAGATTTGTTTCAAAAGTACACTGCTGATGTCAATGAAAATAATCATGCAGATGCACAGTATGAAATCTCCTACAAGGTCTTTAGCCTCCAAGTTTGAAGGCTAATGACATCCCAGTATTTGAGGTTGAAGGTGTAGTCTCTACTGAAGAAGAAACTGAGACTATACCTTAGCTCATGTCACCTCTTGGGTTTCAAGAGCACTTTAAAAGCTGTACAGTTCGTAAGATGTATTTTGTATTGAGCTATATTTTAAGGTCTCATCCATTTCTCCACAGGCAACTTTTAAGCCAGCAGGGTAATTATGCTAAAGTGCGAGTAGTATTTGAATCACACAATAGACATTTTCATGGTTTTCTGCAAATACAGATAACTGCTTATCTCTATAATTTAGAAAACTCTTTTCTTTGCCGCAGCAGTTTGGAAATCTGTGAATCCTAATGGTACATTGTGGTTGTAATTTGCACTGGGTGAATACTGTGTTTTTGAGCTGAAGAAAGAGGGAAGCACAATGCTGAGGGCCATGGGAGAAGTTGCTTATTTGTGCATCTGAAGGGTGCCCACCCCTCCGTCCTTGGTAGGTGAAGGTGTAGAGCTTATTCCTCCAACACTGTTACGGCTCTAGTATTTTCTTGCTTAGAGTGTAAATGCGTTATACTTGCAGGTGATCTCTCACCAGCAGTTTATACCAAGCAGCTTTTGTTTCCAAAGCCCTCAGTGAGCCAACTGGAAGGCGACCACCCCTCTCCTCTTGCACATAGGCTGCTCTCACAGCCAGTGTTTGGATTTTCTTTTATTCGGGGGGNTGTTTTTTTTTTTGTGGGGGGGGGGGGGAGGGGCGGGAGTGTGTGGGGTGTGGAACTGCGGAAAGACATCAACTCAGTCATGCTATGGTCTGTGAATTGCACAATTTAAAGTCAGGAGTGAGTCCTGGAGGGCACAGGTCTTTTCAGAGCACAGGGAGGGGATGTGTTGGTTCCTGCACTCAGGAGCCACAGCGATTGCTTCCTCCTGTGGTCCTGCTCTCAGCACCAGCAGACACAGATAACAGCTTGAATCCCAGTGCCAGAGACAATGTGTATAGGGTCAGGGAAGAAGTGCTGGGAGATGTCTATCAGGTATTGAGAACAGATTTCACTTTCAGCAGTTTCACTGTAACGTTGTGATGAATCATGATGGTTTTTCCATCCGGGAAGCTAGAGAGCGTGAGTCTGGGTGAGCGTGGTTTTGGTCCTGCACTGTTCATAGTGATGATGAAGAGGGGACAGATAAGGGACTTGAAGTATCCTTCCAGAGGATGTATTACTTTCATGGTAGGTGCATGAGACTTTTCTGCTCGTGCCAAGTCTTTCAGCCCATGTTGGTTTTAAGATTTCTTTACTGGCTGGTTTCAGGGTTGGATGGGTTTAGGAGACGTTTTCCTTTATTCTCATGTGAGTCAGTAGCATTAGCACATATTTCCTCCTCTTTCAGTTCAGAACACTTTAACCTCTGCTGGGGGAAGTTAAAGAGGGAGAGCTTCTTGTGCTCTGTTCTGTTTTCTATTCGATTCTGGGCGTTCGCACTTGGGATGCCGTGCAAGCTATGGCCCTTCATAGACAAGTCCTGTTGTCTTTGAACATGCATTCTGCCTTACCCTTAGGATTGGTGTCTTTCCTCCCAGTGCTGTCTGAGTGCTGCTTTATTTGCATTTATAGCTAAAAATAATAATGTGAGATGTTCTGTCAAATACATTCCTGTTGCACAATTCCACCCAGTAACCACAGACTTAGACATAAGGGGATTTGAGCACTTCAGTGATGACTTGCTTGCTTTAGATATTCATGTCCTTGAGCCTCCAAAGTTGTGGTTTTCTTTCCAACCATGATCTTCAGGCTCGAAAGGATTTTTCTTGCTATTAGGAGAAGGCTTTCTGGAGAGGGTTAATTTTCAAGTTTTTCATGCCATGCTACTATTTTGGAGTTTTGTCTGTGTTGACCAGTGCGACTGTTTATTTCCAGTGCTGCTCTGTTACAGTTGAAGACACAACCTACTTTTGTAAGTTTTTCCAGCTTTGTATGTGAATTGTGGTACTATCTTATGTAGCTTCAATGTCTTAATTTCCAATTTAGTTCTAAGTCTCCTGTTTTTAATTGGTTGATTTTATGTATCTTGAACACAGTATTAAGCTTTTCTGGCCACTTCAGAAACCGAATAATTGAAACTGGAGTCAATAATTTTGATTCATAGATTAATTCTGATTCATACATGCCTTTTTCCAAAAAGACTTTTGAGAGCTGTTTTTTGTGGTACTCGATTGATAACGTTTACTACTTTTTACGTTGCTTAGCTATGTCAAGCAAATTAAGACTTGGTAGGATGAATGTGAAGATATCACAGGCTTCTAAATTCTTAAAGCCTTTTGCCTGTAAGAGTATCCCACTTGGGTTATAAAAGTGACTGCTGAGATATTGCCAAGTTTTTCTGCAGTGTGTTTTTTGCCAAAGATGATTTTCAGCTTCTAAGGTAACCACAAAATGTGAAAAGCTCTTAAGAAAATTATCTCAGAATATGCTCTTTTATCGCCACATTATCCAGTGAAAAGGCAATGTTCTTTGCAATGTATTTTGGAGAAATAATTATAATTGGTGGTCCCTAATTGTGGTCTCTGTTCTGCAATGTAGCTTATGAAAAGAGGAAAAACACCCTATTCTGATTCATTTGATTTGCAGTCTTTGAAGACTCACTTCTGAAGAAAATAAAAAGGACTGTGTAGAGTAAACATAGCTAGACTTTTTTTTTTTTTTTGAGGTATTCAAGTCTAGATCAGGTGAAATGTTTTGGAAATGTACACCTTAGAAAATTGTTTTGATTTAAACAGACCAAATATTTTGTTAAAACATTTTCTAAATTAATTGCTTGACATTTACTGTTAAAAAATAGAATATACTTTAAAAATAATTGCTGAATAATATTGACATCCACTAGAAAGTGTAAACTTTGAAAATGCCATGTTTTAGATGAAGTAAAATGTATCCTTTGATGTAATTGTGTTTTAAAATTGTCAGCTAATCAAAATATTATTCATTGGGCAATGAGAAATAAACTGCTTTTGTTATTTCCCCTCCTTGTTCAAAAGGATGCTGTTCAATTTAAAGAAAGACCTGAGTGCTGTTGAACAAGACACATAATTTCTTTTCATCAGTTCTTTTTTTTCCCGTTTTTGAGAGGGAAAATGCTAAGAATCCCTATCTGCCAAGAATATTCAACACAATCTGTTAATTTTGTTAATATTTTGAGATTCTTAGTAGTATATAATGCTCAAAGAAATGCTTTACTTGGCAAATTACAATCTGTGCTGTTTGAGTGAAGAAGACAATTCATAGGTATTTGCTCATTTGACTTTCAGTAGGATTACCTCTAGAAGAAAAGGAGTTCACAAACTGACATGCAGAGAGGAGGTTTTATTTTCATAGTCACCCCTTTTTTAACTTTATGATTCTTTGCTACTGGAAAGAACATAAGACTTTCACATTTTATTTTTTATTTTACTCAATTTCTCAAAATTGAAAAATTCTTTTAAAATGGTAGCACAACAAGGCAGGGGATTAGCTGGGCCAGTGAGTTCATTCCCTGTCAATCATAGATGACTTCAAGAGGGATCTAGTCCAGAAGGGACTGCAGGGTATCTTAGAAAACTAGCTACACTATAGTGAAAGGACAATGAAAGAATCATGGTGAAATCATCCTATAAGCACATTATTGAGCCTTTTAGATCAAACAGATGTCAAAAAGATCAGAATTTCCATGAACAAAAGGAAAATATTAATGTGACAATTATTTCCCAAATCATTTTTTTTTTTAAAAAAAGCATGGTTCTGAGTTGTTTTCTTCTTTTCAGGCTTTTGTTGACTTTAGTTTGGTTTTGCTTCAAAGTTACCATGATTTGGCTCAAGCTAAGGCAGCTCTGTGCAAGCTGAACAGGTTTTAAAGTATTTCAAGTCACGTAAGGGCCTTTGCCATGTGTAGGATAAGGACATGAGGTCTGGGTAACAGCTAGATGAATTGGGCGGTGAGGATGGCAGAGCACTTCCATTCCTTACAAGGCTATATGGTGACAGCAGGAAGGGGAATAATGATCCTGACCTCATTAGTCGGAAGGCAGAAGTCTTGAGATGAATTATGACTGCAAAAAAAATATGTGTACTTGCACTGTAAATGACAAAGCTCCTGTCCTGCTGGGAAATGTGAATGCTAGTACAATGCTACCTTCTGTATATAATAAATTAATTTGTGGATTAATTTGTTTATCTTTCAACATTTTCTCACCTGTCAGAATGGAAATACTAATAGAAACTTTGATAAACACACACACACACGAATCTATATTGCTCCTCCTTTATTAATGACTTTTAGTCACAGGAAATTCTGAGACTATTGGGATATATGGTATTCCCTTCATCAGAGACAAGAAAAAAACACATGGGATTGTTATCCACTTGTTGATTCAGTCCAAGACTGAAACAGGGTCTCACATGAAATTACTGCTAACACTGATTTCTCTTTGAGCTTTCTAGGACTGTTGCTACAATTTTCTCCTTCCCTCTATTTTGGAAAATTGCAAGGTACCAGACATAACAGTAACAGAAGAAAAATAAGACAGCCCCCTTGAGGTTCTGCTTGTTTGTTGAAGGTTTTGATTGCTGTTTTTCATTTATCCGTTCTCCCTCTGCATGGCTCAAATCTTGAAGTCATTACTCAGTCATTCACCCCTCAATTGACTCCTAATGGGATAATTAGCCAGTGCAAAGACTTGGACACTGAACTAACTTGGGTGGAGATCTGGAGCATGTGTAGTCTCAAGGTTTCAATCGGAGTTGGAATCTAGAGGGTATTTTTTGTTCAATTCTCCTGCATGACCATGGCTTAGCTAATATGCTATTCAGTATGCAATACCCTATAACTGTCTTAGACTATGTAAATAACAGAGGGTATTTGCATGCTGACCTGCAGTCGTGTCTGCTTAGAACTTGTCTGCTTGGTTTGTTAATAGTCTAGTTCCTCTGCTTTGATATTTATGTGTACCAGTGAAAGATATTTTGGGGGGAGGTATAAATTATGCTGTTTCATCATGCTCTAAAATTCAGTCTGACTTGATTGCCATTTGGAACTTGATGGATGGACAACAAGCCTTCACTTTGCCCCTGGAGTCACCTGGCTCTGCAAGCATGGAGGTCTTACTTTGCTTTCCCAGGCACTGTGGATGTAGTTAATCGTTGTGTAAATGTGATCTCCTGTCCTCCATGTATCCCTTGGGTTTGTCTTTCTCAGGATGCTTTTCCCTTCTTTGTATTTACGTAATTTAAAGCTTAATTCCTATATACAAAAAATAACATTTTGATGTAAAAGTGCACCTGTTATAAACAAATACCGCAGCTACTATGGAATAAACAGATAAAAAGAGTAAATCTTCTGAGTCAGTGGAAGCTGATAAAATGCAGACAATGCCCTAGGCTATCTCTTCACAGTGCAGACTTAACCTATGCATCAGCTTTATCTCCTTTTTTCATTTTTTGTTTTTTTTGTTATGAGGTCACTAAAGACCTTTTCTGTTTCTAAAAGTAACTTTCAGTCACTAGGAATAAGCAGAGTAATCTTTCTCAATATTTCTAGTAGTTTGGGACTTTAACTTGAGGTGGTGGGATGAAGCAAGCAGACAGGACCTCGAGCTCATGGAACCACTTCCTCTCCACAGCCTGCATGCTTAATAGCCAGGGAGACGACATACTTTTAGTAGTTCTGGGGAGGTGCCTGAGTGGCTATCTTTGTCTGTTAGATGAGATAAATGCAGTGTTTAACTCATTGAAATGTTTAAATACTTAAAATAAACTAATATGACACGACAGCGTCTCTAAGAATAGGTCAGAGCGATGTGCTACTGTGTTTATACAATGAAGCATCTTATTATTTTGAAATAGGACAATAGGTTGCAAATCATCCCCTCTGCTAGTCTGTCCCTGTGAAATAAATGCTTCTCCTGCTCCTCCTCTGCAATTACAGACCCAGTGTTCCTAGGGATGCTTGCATCTCTCAGCCTGGGGCTTTGAAAGGAAAACTCCTGGGTTTGATCCGGTCTCGGCCTTTTCTCCTTCCTTCTCTTCAGTGCCCAACTGTGTGCAGTGGGTTTAGTCACAGCAGAGACAAATCTGCAGATGGGCTGGGCATTCCTTTGAGCTTCTGCTTCAGTGAGGCGAGCAGCTGCTGTCTCAGGCTGAGAGGTGGCTCCCCAGAAAACATGAGACAGAGCAGCTAGGGTTGGGGGGGAAATGGGCACCCCATCAACAGGAGGAAAATGTCTTTCTAGAAATACATGGCAGGTCTGCAGTTCAGCTCAACGTTGGCGAATATTGTCCAGGGTCCCCTCAGCCTCCTCTGTATCTCTGGTCTGTCAGTCTGCCTGTGAATCTTCAGCAGAAAAACAATTAATTGCAGCCTTTCTGGATCTTGTTCCTCACTCTTCCAGGCATGTGTTGCAAGATGGCAATAGTAAGAGGCATTGGTGGACTGTTAATGCCTTAACTTCAAAAGAAAGAGAATTTTCTAAAAGCTGTTTTGATCTCCTTGGGACAGCTTCAGGACAATTTATTTATCCAGAGTTATGTATCACACCTTCTCTCAGAGAATTTTTGCTTCCTATATGTTTTTTAACATTTTTTTAGCTGTGGACTGACTGAACTGTCATTAAAACCAATGCAAAATTCCCCCAGGAGTTTCCTAGAGCAGGGTACAGACTTTAGCATCTATTCAAGAACCACAGAAATCACTGCTATCAGTAAAAAGCCCCTACTTGGCATCGCTTAGCCCCTAAACCCTGACTGGAGAGGAGGGACAGAACACTCAGGTGATGCATATGCAGCCTGTCAGAGAGGAAAAGCTTCTCATGGCATTACAGTTTTCTCTCATTTTCATGCAGATTCACTAATTTTCTCAACCAGATGTCTCTGAGCCTGGCAGATCTATTAATCCTATATATTTTCCAGTTTGCCAAACATTAAATTACCAGAAAAGTAAATGGAAACTCTCATTTACTTCTACTGCTTAAGATCTCCTAGCATAAACTAAATGTGCTTCAAGCAAGAAGCAGAAGGGAATAACCAAGGCCTACAACATCCTTGAGCTTCCATTCGTCTCCCCATGAGGGAGCAGCCTTCCTCTTCTGGAGGAGCTCTGGGTACACCTATTAGAGTAATTTCCTCTGACAGCTCTCCTGTTAGAGAAATATCCCTCCAGTTGCTGTATCTCCAGAGGCATCCCTGTATAAAAAGCATGTCTCCACTATTAGAGGAATCATGTTAATTGGCCTAAAACGTTTCAGTCAGGGAACTGAAAATTTTAGTGAGGATATGACGATGAAGAAGCGTTTTGTTGTCAGGCTGTGTCCACGTGTGGGCTATTGGCTCACCTGTATTTAACTTCTCACAGCCTTTGGCTTGACCTTTCACTTGACTCCCTCTCCTGTCATTTTCCTGGTATGAAAAAATTTAGCCTTTCGTTTGACCTGTGCGAACTCAAATTCTTGTTGCTCACACATGTAACCACAGAGCAAGCAAAGCAGCTAGCAAAAGCTCCCACTGAAGGAAGCAGAGTTGTCACATTTTCAGCTGGAGGAGACCATTCAGCTTCTTGCTCTTCTCCAGCCATCTCTAGATCCTCTCACAAATACCCTTCCACATCTTACCGTATGTGGTGTGTCAGGTATAGCTTGAAACAGGCCATGATCTCCCAGTAACCTGGTCAATATTTATGTCCCAGTTTAGCCACTTTAGACTGAAGTGTCTCTGGGAGAGGTGCTGGGAGTTTATTCATCTTGTGGGTCCTATTCTACACCCTTACGCTGGGTGAAAACCCTAGATCCACCAATATCGTCTTAGAGTGATATTCCTCAAAATAAAAAGCTGTCCTCTTATTCTGAATTCATTTTTCCTACCTAGTGAAATTTTATACAATCAGGAGCAAAAATTTTGGCATAAAGGATTCATGAAGGTTCAGAAACGACTCTTAGAAAACCTGGTTGAATTTTCTTCTGATCAGAAAATTCAGCTTGGCCATCCTGGATAGAGCTGTTTCAGTCATGCTGGCATGAAAAAATTTCTAGGTTCCAAAAAGAGATTCCTGAAGAAATGCAGTGTGGTCCACAGCAGTCACTCGCATAAAATCTTATATATCTAAGTATCATCTTATATTATGAGTAGCCTTCCTACTGCCCATTCCTTTAAAAGAAATTGTTAGCTTCTCACTCTCGCAAATATTTCAGCTGCCTGTCTCTCAAAACCATCTTTATAATTAGCGTTTTTGAAGTGCCAGCAGACGATTGTTCTCTTCTCCTCAGGATGGCGTGTTCTCTTCATGGCAACAATTTCCCCCACTTCTGTTCTACATTTCTGCTTTGCATGTCACTTACACATTGTGTTTGCTCAGACGCAGAGTGCCTTGAAAGCCAAGACTCATTGTGGTGCTTCTGTGACCACGGGATTTATTGAAAACTTACAGGTGAAAGGGAGTTCCAAGAAGTATTTGTAGCTATCTGCTTACCTTCTGTATTTTTAAATTTATTTTATGAGCCTTTTAACTGACAGTTTGGAACTTTTCTTATTTCTGCTCTTACCAAAGTGATTTTCCTTTGAAAGTAACACTTCAGAGAGGTGTAAATGGAAGGATTGGTATATTCAGATCATAAACATGTCCTTATCAATTAAAAAAAAATCCCCTTTCCTATTGTAAAAAAAAAAAAAAAAGGTGAAAAAAAAATTGCTAATTTCATTCTTGTACCTCTGCTGCCCAAAGTAATACATAAAATTAGACGAAGCTTTATGAATTCATTTTCCTGAACTTACTTGGGAAGGATGGAAACTTGAGATTCATAAAACAAGAAAAGTGATTCTGGCCCATCATTTGTATTTCATGATTGATGTTTGTTCTATAAAAACAGAAGGCTCATGAACTATGCCACACGGGTCTTAAAAATGACGGCAAGACCACCTTGGTCAGCCAGTGGTAGTGAAGTGACTGAAGATACGGAGAAAATCAATTTAGCAGGTGCCTTGCTTTTGTTCTGAATGAGCCTGCTGGTAAGGACAAGCACATCAGTTCTTTGGCTGTAAAATATGCAGATGTAGAAGCCGTAACTTACAGTGGGCATTACTGGTTAATTAAGGAGATTCATTGATTTATTCTTAGCAAAGGACCGTTAGCCAATGTTCTCTGCTAGGGAATTACTGAATTCAGATGGAGCATAAGATAGGTGGCATAAATGTTTCTGTCTGATTCTCAGAATAGGAATGATATCTTCCATTGTTAAATGATTATAATTAATAAATTATTGTCATCTTTAACTGGCTACAATTTAATAGTAAAAATATTAATTATCATGTTTAATAAAGTGTTTTTCATTGCTTAACAAAATATTACTGACATTTATGGTTGGAAGCAAGAAGCTCAGAGATGAGAGTTCAATAGAACTTGATCTTGTCTGAGAAATTATTATGAAAGCAATGTTTGGCAATGTTTAAAATAATATATTTGACAGCTTGCCATTAAGTGTGTGCTTTTGAATCATCTGCTGGTGGCATGGAGTTTCAGATCGCATTGTAACAACTCAGGTCCCTGGATCCCTAACTGTCATGATGCTAAGATTCAAGAATAGAACCGGTGCTATTTATACTGCCTATTTGGTTATGCATGGAATGATATTGAATAAAAGGCTTGTGTAGAAATCTCTTTCATATTTTTGTAGCAAATAATGAGCACACATTAAGAACAAGTTAGATGTATCTGAACTTAATGGGTGAGGTGTCCTAGGCTCCTGCAAATGAATACTAATGTACGGAATCTGTAATATATATTGAACATCTAATTAACTTTTGGAACAAGGCTGCCAGTGCATGACACAGTGGCAGCACATCTGAAGAAAAGCAAACAAATAACCCGCCAACCTGTATTGTGCAGCTACAGTCTCAGAATGGGAAGCAAGAGACATTTTAGCAGCAATTTTTCTACAGAAGAACCCTAATGCCTCTGTGCTACAGTGGCTGGTATGCACACGTGGAAGAAATTCAGCAGGATTGTCCGCCTTTGGCCCCTGTTTGTGTGACTTTCTCTTTTATCTTTTCTTTCTCGTTACCATTCAAGTGGATTCTGAGTGAGGTGGCCACGGCTTTACTGTGCTGTGCCAGGAACAAAATCGAAGCCTCTGTGACGTGTCAAAGGATGGAGCTGTGTGGTCACTGGTGGAGATCTCTCTGTGTGCGTGTGCCTGTACAACCACTGCATGCGGTGCTCTGGACTTTTGTAAACCTGCACTGACTGCTGGTATTTTCATCCTGTGCAAGTTGGTATTGCCTCTAAATGGAGGAGAACTGGAGTTCTGTGGTTGCAGTCCCTCTCAATCACTGTGAATACCTTACATTAGCACATGCATATAAAAAACAACTCTGACACATTTGACTCTATAGATTATCAGCCAAAATATTTGTATCTCAGTGAAAACAGCAGGAAATAATCAACTGGCATAGTTTGTCGTTGGCTGGGCTATTTCCTCCTCATATGAGTAGCTCCTGGCAATGCCAACTATTGCAGCCTATGACCGTCTAATTTCAAAGTCTAAGAAATTTCTTTATGTTGTGAGCTGCACTTTAAGATGCAGTATATACATAGTGATGCTGGTGATCCTTACGGTCCCTAGTAGGATGCTATCAAACAGCTTTTAATTACAAAATGGAGAAGGTGCTGGTCGTGTGATTGTTATTCAAGAGGTTTCTTCCACAGTCAATGTGATATTTGGCCGAATAGCCTTTTTTAGAGTTCACTGGTGCCGTAGTGAAATAATATCAATGTGTTTCTAAGGAAATGTGAAGATGTGAGAGGCAGCTCAAAGACCAAATAGACTGATTACTCCATGTCAAAGCCGAGTTAATCCCCTGGTGTTTAGTTGGTGCACAGCTGGGAGTCTATCAACTAGGGAACTGCAAACAAAGAAGTCGCATCTATTCCTAGGAGCTAAATTTTCTTTCTGTGTTGAGTTTTATAAGCAGGACTGCATTCACCATGAGTAGCTGTCAATTCCATCTTGACTCATTTTGTTCCCTTTGGGAGGTCTGATTCATGGTTTAGAACAGATATGTTTTGTCAGGCATTTCTGAATGTGTTTTCTGGTATAGGGCTTGATCTTTGAACACGGGGTAAACTTCCCGCTAAGCGTTTGTGCAGTAGTTGTTGTTGCTGAGGATAGATTTTATTTTTTTTTTTCGCTTAGAGAATTTGGTCTTTGGGGAGAGCTGTGATACTGTGGGGACCGGGAGGCATAGCAAGGCTCTCCACCCTCACAAGTCCTGTGCCCTCCAAGATCCCCTGGTGCTTTGTAGAGCTGAAGATTTTGAGTATCTGATCTTTTGTCCTGTTGGGGCTTTGGGTCCCCACAGGAGAGCTGGAAGTCCTGCTTCCTGCTTTGTGCAAACACGAACACCACTGCATGTACACACCAAGCAGATACCACAGCTGCTTCCAGTTGCTGCATAAGGAATTGTACCACGGTACAGTTGTACCATGGACAAATTGCGCTTAACGATCTGCTTTTACAGCTGTCTGTAGTCTGCCTGGCGTTCTTTCTTGAACAAAGTGCTTTTATTTGGATTCACATGTTTAGATCTTAAACAAAACCTCAGGAAGTGCTCGCATTTATCGTTCACATTCTCCAGAAGCAGTGGGTGCTGTAGTCACCATGTGGAGCATCCTCCTCCCCAGAGCAGCACTTTCTGCTTGGAAATGTCTGGTTGGATTTGACGCAGTTGTGAGCTTGAGCAGTTGCTGGTTCTCTCTTCTCCTAACTCAGAAATGGGGAGAAAAAAAAAAAAAAGGTTTTCTGGCATTAACTAGAAAACATCAGAGATCGTAGAATCACAGAATGATTTAGGTCAGAAGGGATCACTGAAGGTCCAACCCCCCTGCAGTGAGATCAGATAATGTTCTTCAGATTTTACCTGGGGTGAGGGAAGGAGCTAAAGTTTCTGGAGCAATGTTACGCTCTCCCTCAGCAGCAAGCCTCTGCATACCAGCATGGGAATGGGCCTCAACAGTTTCCCATTTGCACATGAGCGTTACAAGTGAGGCAGAGAGGGATAGATTCAGCCAGTGCAAAGGGGATGTTGCAGTTGAAGGAGGTCACAGACTCACCGTCCAAAAGGTTTTATCAAACTGGCAGAAAAGCCAGTGAGTAATAAGTCGCATTCCATTTTCTTTAGCTGGCAGGCGATAAACTGTGGTCAACCTGCTGCCTCATATTGCTCACTTTCTGCAGGATCTGTGACTTGACTGCCTTTTATTACTCACTACCTTTTCTACTGTTTCATAAAATGTGATTTTTTTTTATTTTTTTTTTAAGAGCTTTCACGACCTTCTTAATTTATCTCATAGTGCTTGTGTGTTTCAGGGACTTCACTATGTATATGTGATCTACCTTGATCAAATAGATGAACTGTAGGTACTGTGACACTTGTGAAGCGTGTGGAAAAACAAAAATTGAAGGGAAAAGAGAGTAAAAAGTCCTTGCTAAACTGACAAGGGAGTACAGAAAGGAAAGAGAAGGAAAACTGTAAAAGGTCACTTAAAGTGCAAAATTTTACATTTATAATATGCCACAGAGGTCAAGAAAGCAATGATGTTTTAATGTTTAAAAATACACATAAAATTATAGCAGATAAGCTATTCTGTCTTCACTGTGAATGAAACCAACTTTTGCTGCCAGACTCATTTGGGTCGAGGCTGGATTTTTCTCTTTTCAAAATAAATATTTTTCATCTAAAAGTGTGCAAGAGAATGGCTTGCAAATGTTTCCAGTCCGAAAAAAAATCCCAGGATAGATTAGGGGACAGCACTGAGAGAAAAAAAAATTATGAAATAATTGAATTCTTCCCATGTTTCAAAAGCTGGTTTTTTTTCTTCCAATTTAAGTCAGTTATACTATGATTAGGTGCTTTTGGTTGTGGAATTCAATCATTCTTCTCTTTCATACAGAAAGCATCCATTAAGATAAATTTCAGTATAGCTCTGTAACATGACTTGTGACTGTCATGGGAGATCCCTAATTGCATTCATGTCATCAAGTATTATTTTTACAAAATATTTGGCTAAAAGGGTTATGTCAGAAACATTAAGAACTTCTTATCATTACAGCTGAAATATAAAAGCAAACCAAGTAGCATCAAATCCAGAGAATATTTACCTCACTATATTGAATCATTTGGAGTAATATAATTAAGCTGTGTGTTGGTTTACCATAATCTTTATGTTCTGATAGGAAAACAAGGTATGAACTAAAAAGAAGATACACAGACTAATCTGTACCTTTTTAAATTAGTATCTTATTTCACACTGATTATTTTTGTTGTTGTTGTTCTGGTTGAGCCTTATTCTGCTACGTGAAAGTTTTGGCAACAAATGACTGGAAATTATAAAATTGAAAAGGTTTCCTTTTTGATATTTGAAACCTATTTTCAGCTGGGTTGATAAAATGCCCCAGCCACGAGGAGCTGGGGTGTGCTGTCGGGAAACAAGTGTCTCATTTCAGATGTAAATGGTGGTGGGCATGTGGGTAAATGAAAGCTTTTCAAGCGGAACCCTTGAGAGAAAACTGTTGCTCCCACTGATGAGGTCCCATCTGTGGAACGGAGCTTTTCATGGCATGCCACTTGCACCACTGACAGCCACTTATAAATAATAGAAATAATGATTGATGGGGCATCATTGAAACAGGCTTTGCAACTTGGAATTTATAAGCTTCACCCCAGAAAGGTGAGTGCAGCCTGGCAGGAAGCAGAGCAGCAACAGAAGAGAACCAAACCTTGGGAAAATTCCTTTGTTTTTCATCCCTGTCTATAGATGTAACTTGCTTTTTTATTATTATTATTATTATTTTTTAGTCAGTTAGCTCCTTTTACCCTGTAAACTACATCTATCATATGACGAACTCCCATCCAGAGCTGTTTATCACCTGAGTTAAGCCTACAAAATTATTCCTGTCTTCTCAGATTAAACAGAAGGGTTGTGTGGCTATTTAAAGAGTAGAACAAACAGTTCTGCTTTGTATGGGTGAATTTCCCTGGAAGTCAGCTTGCTTTGCACTGGGCTGCAGTTGGCAGCGTGTCAATGTCTGTGTGGGGAAATTGGCATGTATTATTTTTTTATTTTTTTATTTTTTTCTCCCCCGCTGGGTCTCATTTATAAAAGGAAAAAAAGCAAGTCCCTATCATTCTTAAAAATGTTAGACCAGTAGACAGTATGAAGTCACAGAGATGGTTCGGTTTATTTTAGAGAAGATTCTATTATGAACTCGTATTCCAGTTTGGGTTGACATAAGATTGTTACATGTTTTTACCATATGTTTGTAATTTTAAACAGCTTGAGGGGAAAACAAACAGAAACTATGCCTCCTGCTAGTGGGACCTATTGTCAATATAATCCTGGGCAGAAAATTCAGATGTGAATTGTGTCTCTCAATATCAGTCAAACTTCGTCAACAAAGAATGAGTAAACAGTGCTTTTGTTAACCTGAATTTAGTCACATTCTTAAAAAGAACTCATCTGAGAAACAGCAGATAAATTATGTTTTTTCTCTACTAGAACACTTCCTCACCACACTTTACACTTCTTGTGTTGTTTTTTTTATCATTCTATGCACAGTCCGTAATGGGGAACTTATACCATATTGTTTTTTAAAGTAAAATATCTTGCCTGCCCAAGGAGATAAAAGAAAATTTGTCTCAGGATTTAGTAACAGAGATTTCTTACACCACCAGGAATTAAGAAGATTGATCACAAAAACTAATGTTTTTGCCCTGATGTCTGCCCCTCCTTCCACAGTACAACATGGTCATTGTTCCTATAGGGAAAGATTATGTTTCCAGTCCGAAGGAACAAAATTGTGAAGGAACAAAATTGTGATGGCATTTTTTTTTTTCCATTTTTATGCAGCTTTTAGAGACATTCAGAAGAGATAGGAAAGGTGATTTTGTTTATCAGACAATTTCTTGCAGAAGGCACCACCTCCAGGCCAATGCCTGTCCTGCCAGTCACTGGAATTCATTTTCTTCAGGGGGTAATGACTTTTGGGTGGGGGGAAGAAAAAAAAAAAAAAGAAAAGAAAACAAACCACCATAACTTTTTCATCTCCAAACTCTAAAATATCATGTGAAATTGCTCAGTTTAGAAAGGAGTGTCCTGGGAAACACCAACCTGGTGAAATACTCAATACCTGTAACTTCTCTCAGAAGGATGAGGATAAATTGCATGGCTCTACAGAATCCCTGCTTCTGAAGCAGGTGCTCCCAAGGACACTGTCTTTATCCCTACCTGCTCACAAAAGCACAAGAACTTTGGGACATTTTATTATGTTTAATGTCATTTAGATCTTGTCTTGCTACCAGACTTAGTGATGGAAATAGAAAACATAACTAGAATAATACACAGAATTAGACCTCATCTAGGAAAGCACCAAACTCCAAGGCAGATGCTTAAATGCTTTCCAGAATTGGGTCCTTGGAGGGAAACCCATAAATATATGTGGATTTTTTATATATATATTTAGAATTGGAAGCTTAGTCTTGCTCATACTCGGCACTAAACACTAACGGCAATTACTTATTTGAGAAAGACATTAAAATGAGCCATGCAAAAATTGGACAGCCTGCCCTCTTGGTTGACTGCTTCAAATTGATTTTCATTAATATGAACATCTAATATTAAATGTAATAATCAGTGATTCTGAGAAAATTGTGGGGAAAAATCAGAGTTATTCAGAGCATTAATAAGAAAAGTAGAAAGTTCCAAGATGGGCAAATTGGATTTGATGAATGCTACAGGTGCAGCAGTTTTCACTGGACTAATAGCAGTAAATAAGACTCTGAGCTCAGGGAGGGGTGCCAGGCACTCTTCTAACAACAGTCATTCCAAACTTTTAATTTCTGAAAAAAAAAAACAAAAAAAACACAAAAGCAAACCACAACCCAAGCCTGAATGATACACCTTTTTTTCTGTATAACTTTTACCATTCCAGAAATGTCATCAATATATTGCAAAACAAGCTTTGGAGGTCTGTGGACTTTGAAATCCTCTGTCAGGTTTGATACAGTGTCATAAATCACTAAGAAAATCCATAAGTGTGGGGGAAGATAAAGATCCTGCAGATCCTCTGTGAGGAGTGGACAGGTTTTGATGTTTCTTCTGTCTTATCCACTTCCTCAAACCTGCCTGTTTTCCTAACTTCTCCTTTGCGTGAGCCAGCAGCAACAGCGAGCTTTGGAGGAGGTTGGAGAGGAGGGTCACAGAGGTGGCAGCCCTGGGAGTGGCAGAGGGGATTAAAAGCATCTTGGCAAGGATCTGGCTCTTGGGAATACTGTCACCCACCAGTTCTATGACCTGTGCTTCCTAGACACCTTTAATAGCAAATGGTGAGGGAGTGGCTACCACATATGGGGGGGTTTACAGCCAGGTTTTTGCAGCTTAAGCATTCCTAGCTGATGTATTTATGTTCTGACATTGTCCTGCAACTAATTTTTTGGGAGCTGTTGCAAAGGTGACAAAGAGCTGTGGAGGATGGCGACATGTTTCACTGAACAGTAATAATCACTCAGTAAATAACCGAGCTGTTTGACTCCTGGTTACATGTTTGAGCATGCAGCTATTATTCTCAGCTGGAAAATGCTCTGCTTAAAAACTCACTCTCTCCAAATCTGAAGGCTGAAGTGGTGGATCAGTCACAAGAGTCTCCCATGTCTGCTGTAATCCTGTCGTTTTTAAAATCTACGCGCTAAAATGGAGAGATCAAACTCAACCTGTGCAATGGCCGTATAGCACAGAGAAAGTGGGTAGGCACCTTATTTTCTGTTAACTGTTGACAGTTACTGTGGTTCATTTGTAATTACAATATGCGATCGAGCGGAGAAGTTGGCAGGATTTCGTGGCATGCCCTGCAGCACTCCATCCGTGCTGTCAAATGCGCCATGGAACCAAGCCTCTGCTTTCAGCTGGAAGAAGGAAAAGCAGCAGATATTCCTCAAACAGGGGGAGGGGGGTTACTTTTTCTTTGTTCTTGTCTTTTTGAGGGCTATGGTCACCCCTGACAATTGAGTCTGTACACAGCATGCGTAGTAGAAGTGGTTTTCAACTTCCTAATTCCAAAAACATGCAGTTGAGCTCACCATTTTAGAGATCCGGTTTTAGTTAGCTTCTGTAATGCACTTAGGTTCTAATGCAGACTGGTATGGCAGAAGGAAGCTGCAGTGGTGGGCAGAGACGGTTTGACTCCTTTGCTTGGTAGCTGTTTGGTGGGAGGTAGCTCCAGGGACAGCTTTGGATCGTCACCAGTGTGAGCCAGGAGAGCTCCCGAGCAGTCACCTGCTTGCTGTGGGATAAATTCAATTGTTTTATCCAGAGTCTGGGGAGAGGATGTGTGAGATCAAAGTGAAAAACACCGCCTTGAAGTCCTGCTTTCCTTGAAGATTTCTCTCACTTCCAACTAAAGTTATTCCCTTCCTAGACCTGTGAGGAGTCTCCAGAAGGGGGGAGTGACACCTGCCTGTGCGATATGGAGAAGATGGAACCTGGTAAAACACGTGGCTGCGCTGGCGGACAGAACATAGGGAAAACTGCTCCTTCCTCACTCATGGTCGCAGGCAGAAGAAACCCGATGGGCCTTTTAGCGGCACGCTGGCCTTGGGAGCCCTGGCCACAAACACTCCTGTGCCTTCTGCCTTCAGCCAGGTCCTGCACAGCTTCCATCTCCTGTCCTTTATGGCCTGAGCTGCTGTCACTGCTCCAAGGCCGGTTCTGAGAACAGTGGCATCTCACAAAAAAGGCAGCAGATCTGGGCATTTGCTATACTCACTGAGACAGGACAATTAGAAACCACAACCTTTCATTTATCTCTGAGGAGGTTAGAAATCCACAACGTTAAGTTAGATTTTGCAAAAGGTGAATGTTAAAAAATACAACAAGTGTACAAAAAAAACCCGAACTGTGAGCTTCTGTAGGATATTTTCGTCAGGCACTTGGTATCATGCACTTGTGTCTATTTTCTAACTCATCTGTTTTGGAGACAGCATGTATAACATGGCTTCCCATTGCCTCAGCACAATGAGATTTATTTTTTTTTGCAAAATTTGGCTGCAAGAGATTGAAACACTGACGACTGATTTGCATGCTGCTTTTTTGAGGTTTGTGCTTGATACTGGCAAAACTATCAGTGTTATGCATTAATAAGCATTGCACACGCTTGTATGAAAGAAATCTGTGAGTTAACCGTATTGCAATAGGTTTACGTATGAGAATATGCTTTTTAATTACAATAAGCCAATGTTTCATAATAGGATGATGAGAGGAGAGCGTTTTCATGAGTTCCACCACAGTTAGAAGTATCTTTTTTTGTTCTGCAGTGTCATGAGAAAAAAGACATTTTTTCTCTTAGATAACATATACCAAAAAGAGTTTCATAATAATACTACGCTCAGTCCATGAAAAACAGTTGTGATATGTTACCCGTTATTTATGAAGGGAAGCTTGAAGGTATGCTCTGAATATAATTGTTTTCTCTACTACCCATATTTTGTTAAATAACACAATTATCTTGGTTTGAAGATAACTTCTCCTTTTCTGCTGCACGAATACATGCACACAGGTAGATTCACCTTCTCAATGGGTAATTGGAGGCTTTTTTTTTAATCTAGCAAACAGCACAAAATAAGCAAATCCTGGAAGCTGTGGCTTGTGAAATTCCAACTTTAAATATTTTTAGCACTTTTAAAGAGCAAAGATAAGTACTGGTTCAGTTTCTGCAGAGAAACGCTAGATTTTGCACTGAAGATGTGCTCCTAATACAAAGAAATATAACTACAAGTGTTGGACTTCATGTAGGACTTAAGAGAGAATCTCTCCAGTTCCTCCGTATCACAGCATTATGCCTAAGGTTACGCAAAGAAAGGAGGTGACATTATCATGGCTCCTACTTTTGCATTCAAATCTATTAATTTATTCTGAATACTCAAGAGGCGACATCATTCTGTTGTTTATTGGGTCTGCTCTGCATTCTCCTTTTGTTTGAGCTCTCTGAAGTTGTTGCTTGGGCTTTTTGAGGTTTTTCAGGATGCAGCGGACTATATGGTGTTCCCAGGGGAATATTGTAAGGCAGCTCTTCTTCAGTAGTCAGTGGGTCTCCTATTCAGTTTACTGCTTAATGCTCCTAGTTTATATTCCATAGGAATAGGTCTGCTCCAAGCTGAAGAGGAGCCCTCTGTTTTTCTTCCTAGCAGTCTAAATGCCATTCTCTAGGGTGATCGGTGGCAGTCTGAATGTCCCCGACGTATTGCATTAGGAGTGCCCAAGCATGAGCAGCCAGACAGGAGAGCTAGTGGTGGCTGCTTTGAGCTTGGGAGATAAATACATGTGAACAGAACGAGCGAGTGCTGGTTGTGCAAGCGGGAAATTTAATGCCTGATTTGACATCCTTCAGTTCATTAAACATCTCAGTAACTGATGGTGTTATGTGAAAGGGTAAATGGTATGTACGCTCTTTTAATTTGTGTCCTAGAAATGGGCAGTTTTATCAAGTGTGTTGTAACAAGGAAGAATATAAGTCTCTAATAAATGACCCCTAAATATAAGCAAGGAATAAAGGATGCAGTACCAGCTTAATATAGATAGGCTGGCACAACATGACTGCAGCATTTGTTATTTTCATTAGATACTGAATTTGGTTAGTCTTGTGTCATTCCAGAGGATAACTGCTGGATCTTGGAAAGATGAAAGATTCGTATGTATTAATATATTATATAATATAGATACTTATGTAATAATTCTATATTGATATCATCTCATTGAGAGATAAAGTACACAGGTACAAAAGCGAAGACCAAATGCTCTGCAGTAGAATATTTTCTCTACCATAAATAATTGCCCTTGCCTAGGACAGTTACTGTCTCCAGGCCTGAATTACACCTGGGATCTGCTGGCTCTGCTGAGGGCAGGGAAGGTCACACTGCACAGTTTGTCCTGGTCTCAGTCTGAGTCCCTGCTCCCCCTGCTGCCTGGAGGATTTCTCCTCCTCCGATTTTTTTTTTTTTAATTTTTTTTTTTACTAGCAGAAAGCTTTAAAGGAACATATAATGGTGAGGTGGGAAAAAAACCCTAAAGCCCCAAAATTTGTGACTAGCTCTAACAAATGGTCTCCTAGAACAGTCTATTAATTCTCTGTTTTTTTACAAGGACTATTTATAAGTTTTAAGAAATTTCAATATATATTTCAATAGGTCGGTTCTTGGCTATGTGTGATTCCTTCTTATGCTCCTGTAGTCCTTCCTCATATGCTTTTATACAATATAGATCACCAACAGATCACTGTATCATCCGTGCCTGGGACTTCATGTGTGTGGAAGTGCCAGATTCCTAAAATGCCATGCTCAAACTGGATTCATAAACCAGTCACAAAGGTGTTTCATTAAGCTCACTGTGTTAGAAGAAGGCAAAAGCTTTCCAGGATCCATAAATAATGTAAAACTAATCAGTAAACATTGGTATGAAAGACAATTGAAAGTCACCAGTATTTATTCACAGCAGTCCATAGGGGTTTGCAGAAAGCTGGGAAGTCCATAATTTCTTTTTATCTCACCTAGAAAGCATCTATTTCTGTTCACAAGCTGCATTCTTCACTTACCAGAGTATCCTGGGGTACTTGTTGGCAGGACTGAAAGAGGAGTTCAGAAAGTCAGTCCGGTGTTATCTAGACGGCCGTAGCTGCTGAAGTAAAAATCTTTCATTGCCCATTCATACCACCTGCAGAGCCAAGGTGCAGCGCCCCAGCCCTGAGATGTGGAGAATCAGCATCAGAGACATGTATGTGCTTGAGCATCTGCCAACCTACATGAGCTGTAGCAACACCCTGTGTTCTCATTTTCTTTTTGCCAATTCCTGTTGTGTCTGTGGGAGTGGCGGGATTTCACTGGTGCTGGTTTCTGTGGGGCTGCAGATGAGGTGGAGCGGCTTTGTGGTGCTAGAAGTTTAAGCTCCTTTTCTCAGCTTTGCTGGGGGCCTTCCCCCACCTGGTGTCCTCAAGGCATTTGGATGAGGACTAGTACTCCTTTGTAAGCTGTAGCCTAGGCAAAGCTGTCTCAGGGCTCACACTAGGCTTTCCCATGCTGATCCAGCTGCTCAGGAGCTGCTGCACTTGGGCTGGAGAGAGCAAGAATAAAGCCAGCCCTGTGCCTGCAGTCCATTATCAGCAGCAATTTGTGCCCCTGCCATCCTGCTCTGGGTGAGCATCTGAATTGGACCCTATAAAGGTCGCTTTCTACATAATATATTTCATGTGGAGTGATACATTATGATAACTTTTGCAACCATTAATGTATAAGTAAAGCCTGATAATGTGACTGTGTAGTTAAACCGGTGAAGTTTGTTCATAGTGCAGGATGTACCAGATGCTACAGTCCTGTCCTAGGAGGAAGAGACTTGCTGACTCAATGCTCTAGATCTCGTACATCAGAGTCACACAGTTTGGGTATTTGCATTTAGGGGGCTAGAGTCAGACTGTTGTCTTGGCGATGTCATCTTCCTTCAGTTACACACAAGTAAGCAGACCCATTAAATTTTCTCCTGATATTATTATTCTGTATTTAAAGGCATTCCACTGTAAGCAGCTCTGAATGTAGCAGTGGCCGCTTTCAAACTACAAGATCTCTCAAGCCATAGACGGAGGTGTTAAAAAAAATTACAGAGCTGGAAATTTCCTTATCATAGCCAGAGTCTCCTGTGCTCCTCTGCACTTTTTTTCCATTTTGGGCACAAAATAAAAAGTGTGTCTTGGCTGTGTATAATTAATGTCATGGAACTGTGATCCTGGCATGACACAAGCTGTATCAGTGAGAGCAGAAGGTAAGAAGAAATCATGATTGCTCAGCAATTTACATGGGAGGATGAAGGGGAAAGGCATTTTAAATTAATGGTTCTAAGGCCTTGATGCTGCCCTGCCACATTTCATAAATCATTTCTGAGCAATATCTCCCGTGAAAGGGACTTCACAATCACATAGAGAACACCAAACAGGTACCTTTTTCAGGAGGAAGCTGTTTTTACATTGTGCTCCAAAATGCCCTCCGTGGGAGGAAGGAGCATTTCAGCTCTTAGAGCAGCACTAAATATCTACTGACTGCAAAGAATACTTTTTCTCAAATCCACTTACCTTTGAAACAGCACCTTTCCCTTTTGTCAGAAGGCTGAGCTCTTCTTCTACCACGCTTGAGCGCTGCAGTGGAGGGCTGTCTGAAGGCAGTTCTCACGCTGGCAAAGCAAAAATGTCCCTCGCCATCCCACACCAGCTTGCAGCTCAGACTCCATGACCCTCGTTATGCAGGTGAATCTACCTTTGCAGAGATCTCTCTAGCTCTGTGTGCCCTGTAAAATCAGCTACTTCATACAAGCACTGCAGGATATTTAAACATTTCTTTGAAATGTCTGGGGAGCAGATTTGGGTGCTTGGAATCCCAATGCACGTGGCATTTGCTGGTCTTGCTTTTGGAGGGTTCCACCAGCAGCACTGTTTGTCAGTGGGCAGGATTTCTCCCCAACATTTGCTTCCTTATGGGGCTTTCTGCATCTGTTGGTGGAGCTGGCAACACAACATGTTACAGCATCTGTCTTAGGTAGCAATAACCTCACTGGTTATGTAAGTTCCTCTCAAAGGCTTCAGTGATGGAGCAGATCGGTCTGCCTATGAACTAATTGCATTAATTGGCGTTTATAACATAGTAAGAGGATAGATGACCTGCCTTAATATATAGCTGTTTGTGTTCCTTATGGTACGGCTTCCAAAGCACAAAAAACTTTTACCTCACATTGTCTGCTCTTGCGTACTGAAAACGCCTGAGCAATACCAGAAGTGACTCCCTTAATGCAGCTATTTCCCCAAAATAATTCCTTATGCCTCCCTCATGACTGCCATTTGCTACAAAATCATTTCCACTATGATGCGTACAGAGCCACTAATGCATTTTGTGACTAAAAGCAACAACTGCTTAGCTTTGGAATCCTCAAAAAATTTTCCATTTCCCCTTTCCACCCTGCCAGCTGGTGCAGCTGGTGCAGCCACTGCTCCAGCACTGCCGTGGCCAGGGCTTCCGTTCTGTAGAAGTGTGGTGGCAAGCTGAGCTGCTGATTTTTTTTTAATAAATAGACATTTTCTAGAGCATCCAGAGAAGATGCCGAGTACATTTACACGGGCACAGATGCTGGGGTTGTTCAGGAAACTGCAACTATGCAATCCACCAAATTTTCCTCATTGATGAACTCCCAGCTTTTGTGGAAAAAAATAGATCTTGAAAAATTTACTATGAAATGTATCTATATGGGACAATGGAAACTAACACGTGCACTCGATTAGCAATTGGGAGATCTAGGTTGAATCGTTAGATCTATCACCATGTTATTTAAGAACCTGGTAATGGTTGATTTCTAAAAGGTTCTCTTTTACCTAAAGTGAAATGGAGACAATAATGTTCCTGTCCCCTCACACTTAGTTGGCTTCCTTTACTGCCTCTACAGGCGAAGTATGTTCCTTAACTAATTACTGGCATCAGAAGAATAGAAGCCCTCAGCACTATCACCATGATAAAATAGTACATAAAAATAATAGATCAGGTGCTTCCTAACTTGTAACAGGTGAGTTAGTATTGTCTAACATGAAAAATAATAATGCTGAACGGCAAGTCTGCAAAAAAGCTGGCTGAATAATTCATGCTTAAATTGAATCTGATAAATTTTGCTCCATTTCTCCATTGACAGAAAGACTATATACAGTTGACAGTTTCTGCAGATTTGTTCTGTTACTCTGTAATTCATGTGCTCCCTCCCCAGATCTCTTCTGGAGGATTGTCTGTGTCATTTCACTGTGTCTGGCTGTGTAAGGCACGTGGCGTGGTTTCCCTTTCCTGATGGTGCTAATGTGAACAACCGGGACTGACACGAATGTTTATGGAAAGCAAACATAAAATTCACTTCCTATAAATATTTGAGCATAAAAAACTTAGTACTTACTTTACATGAATACTGATAATAGTAAATATGGCGTTAGCGAGTTTTCCAAACGTTCAAGGAAAGTTAAACAAGGTCAAAGGCAGAATGGAAATGTAACTGAATATTGATGCTGTTTTTTTCCTGATTTCGGAGCTCTGACATGATTCTAAACTGTGCAGCTGTCAACAGGATCCTTTTCTTCTTTCATTACCCTAATTTATGTGTCTTAGATGTGAATCCTGACATGGATTTATAGACAGAAAATTCTGCTGGTTAGCACTGATGGTGTAAGGTGCACGCTAAGGACACCCAGAGCAGTACAGCATGAGTTGAGACCCTTAGAGCTTGTTTTAAGGAGCTGCATGAGGCCTCTGATGGCAGCCTTGCCATCAGATGGCAGCCTTGCTGGTGCACATGCTCCTAACAGTAGCCTGCTGGCAGGTTGGCTGGGAGGACGCAACCCCACAACCTTACTCATTTTTTAAGCTAACTACTCAAATATTTGCAGTGAGTCACTGGAAAGCACATAGCGTCTGAGTTCAATCTGTCGGTCAGAGTGCCAGGAATCCCAGCTAAGCTGTTTTTAAAATGCCACCATGGCACTGGATTTTTCTAAGTCCCCAAATAGCAAAGCAATTTCAGGAATAGAGCAAGATAAACAAGGAAAGAAATACGAAAGCAAAACAGTATGTGCAGGCTGAGTATTCTCGTGAAACATCAAGTGTTAATCATAGACTGCAGCAAGGGAAGGGGAGCCAGGGAAAAATACTGAGAAGTGACATTTTGTAATTGCAAATGGTGTGGTGAGTACCCATAACCTTCATCTCACTCAGAAACCTTAGAAACAGTGTGACCGATGCTTGAGAATACAAGAAAAAAGCCCTGGTCTTCTAGTCAATGAGAGTTCTTAGTACTCAGCTTCTGCATGAACAAGCCGATGGTGGAAAGGATGCTTTTTGTGATTTCGTTTTAGCTCTTGCATTTCTGATATCATGGAGGACCACGGCCCAGCTGACAGCTCACAGGCTGGAGCTCATCTGCAAGACTCTTTCTGCGAGTTTCCCCCTCCATCAGTGCACCCAGGGACCAGCCCTTCACCTGCTTTATCAGCTACCCCTGCTCCTTCTGCCCTGCCCCACAAGCAGATGGTGGTTTGAGCCTGGACTTGTGGCTCTGTGTGTGGTGTGTGTGCACGTGTGAGGAGCAGAGCACAGAGAATCTTGGACCATGCGTGTTAAAATGCAGTATTTCCCCATGTTTCTTCTTCTTGAGAAGAAAAAAGTTGACTCCAGGCACTTCAAAAAAATAAAATTAGGCTGGCGTATTATTTTTTGACCTATGTTGTTGTATCAAGAGGTTTTTTTGAGGGGTTCTTTGTGGATACAGAAGTAGAAGGTGGAAGAGGTGATGTTTCAAGGCTGTCTTTTGTACATGGAAGAAATCGAGTATAAATACATTTTGGATTCATGAATTTCTGTGTTTGTACTGAGATATCTTTCTGATTGAAACACAAGCTATATGGACTGTACGCTGAAATGCAAGACACTTTCTGCTGGTGAAGAGCGTGTGCTTATCCTTGGCAAAACACCTACATCTGTAGTATGTATAGAATTATTGCTCGTATTCTGCTCTTAGGTTCTTGGGCAAAAGCAGCATGCATTTAAATTAGCATTCTATTTTAATGAAATAATTCTGTGTTAATAATGGCAGGGTTATCTCCCTTCTCTAGTTACAGAAATTCTGTCATACTCAAGCTAGGAGCTTTTGTAGATGATATTAATATATCAATCTAATTATAACAGCCTCAGATAACTGAGGAAAACTAATGGAACTCATTCTGTCCTTCCTTACCGTTGCAAGAACGTTTTTTTTCAGTTCACGTATCTTTGCACTGCAGGTCATATATCTCAAACTTTCAAAATAAAGCCTGCTTATTACTAATTACATTTGAGCTCTGCAGTGCCATCAAGTTCATTTTATACTATGACACTATTACAAATATTCCATTTTGTTGCAAGCACTGAACAATCTTACAAAGTCTTTGTCAACCTGTGGCTTATAACCAGATGCCTTTTATATTCATTTTTAACATATTTAAATATCAAGTTGCCTTTTCTTTGCTCTATGTAATAAACTAAGTGCAGGAGAAGGTTAATGTAATAGGCGTAATAAATCAATTTCAAGTTTCAACTAATAGTATTAATAGTTGGACAAATCTCATCCCAGTTTTCTATTTGAGGCTAACTTGGCACTGGGCCTAACATCAAGAAACAATTACTGGCTTTAAAGTGATTCTTGTCTTTATCTCCCATTTTAAGACAGGTCAAATGAAACAAAGGAGAGGAAATGTTATAGTTAAAAATAAACTCCTGAGTATGTAAGCGAGTTCATTTTCTTATCCTAGCTTGAGAGCTCGGTGAAATGCAAGGGCTAGGACCTGACCTCTTTGGATTGTGTTGTGTAGTTAAGCTTATGGGGATTCAGGCGCTCATTTAGAGCAAGGATGATGTTGGATGTATACCTGAGTTCCTTTGTGCTTGTTCTGATGCTTTTAACGAAGCCAGAGCTGCGAGCTCATGTGTTCGTGGCCAGGGAGCAAGAAGCTTGTCTAAAGGGAGATACAACGATACTACGTTGCTGGCTCCGTCACAAAGCTTGCTGATAGTTGGTGAGTTGCTCCGTCCTGATGGACGTAGTCACCTGGCAGGCTGCGGTCCGTGGATGCAAAGATGAATTAATTCAGAAGTGAACAGGATGAGTGTGTAAGAGGTATTGACTTTACTCTGAGACCTATGTCTCTTCAGACTAAGGCAGGTGAAAGTACCAGGTCCTAGTGCTAGGTGTCCTCACTTTAATGGCTTTTCAACTTAGCATGATTTTTTCTGTTAAAATAGATTTTGGAATCTAAATAGTGTATAAACAGAAACATACCCAGAGCTATTTCAGGATCCCCAAACTGGCATGCCTTCACTCAAATGATAAGCATCTAGTTGTGTCTGTGAAGCTAGGCTCATCCAAATGTCCTTGTGCTGTGTATTGGGTTTGGGTGAACTGGAGTTAATGTTCCCCAGAGCAGCTCCTATGGTGCTGGGCTTTGGCCTGGGAGGCAGATCAGACGCCAGTGTTGTGGCCGCTGCTGAGCAGCGCTCGCACAGCACCAAGGCTGGCTTTCCAACATCTTCCCACCCCCTGCCCAGTGAGATGGGGTGGGCAAGATCTTGGGAGGGGACACAGTCAGGACAGCTGGCCCAAACTGACCCAAGAGATATTCCACACCATGTGACGTCAGCTCAAGTATAAAAGGGAGAGAAAGGAGGAGGGGGTTGGGGTCATCTGTTGGTGAAGACGCTTGTCCTCCAAGCAACCGCTACGTGTACCAGAGCCCTGCTTCCTGGGAAAGGCCAGACATCGCCTGTTGTGGTGGGAAGTAGAGAATAAGATCTTTTTTTGCTTTGCTTTGCGCACACATGGCTTGCTTTTTGCTGTTTTCCCTATTAAACTGCCTTTATTGTACCCTATGGGCTCTTCCCATCTTTTTTTCTATCTCTCCCTCCTTGTCGTTCTGAGGGAAGTGGGGGGTGAGTGATAGAGCGACTTGGTGGGTACCTGGCACTCAGCTTAACCTCAGACTAAGAGAATTCAAGTATTCTAGTCAAAAATTCAAAAGCTTGGCCTCAGTTGATTGATTACTCATGTGTGCAGTATCGTATTTCTTGCCATGCTCCGTGTAGGCAGCAAATATGTCCACTTGGTGAAGATTTCAAAAGAGTGCGTGGCAGCAAATTACAACTTTCCCTGAATCCCAATATTTGGATTAATAGCCCATATAGAACTGTTCCTGGAACATATGCTGTTTCTGGCACCAATGAAGAATGTGATGTTCTTGCAATAAATTTAACTTGACATATAACAAGTATTCAAATTTGTTAACTTGTGGACATCATCATGGCATAGTTTTTGGCTTGTAGTGGCCCATAACTGATGTGAGGAGCCACTATCATTCTTTGGTAGATTTTTGCAAAGCATTTCATTCTTATCTCACCTGACTTGCCGTCAGAATAGCCTTACAGTCCAAATCCAAGAAAATCACATCTTAAAAATCTTAAAAAAGGATCTTAAAATATTTTGGTTGTCTAAAGAAAGGTGTCCATGTCTGGGTTATGTACAGCACTCTTGTAGTCATTGCAGAAAATGGGTAAACCAGAGAATGCTTTTGTCTGTTCTTTTTAAAGGTACTTCAGCTGAAAGGAATCATGCCTTGGGAATGCCTGATCCATTGTCCAGAAAGCCTCAATTAGATTTCGGTGTAAATCCCAGGAAAGTCGAGATAGAAGACTCCTTCCTAAAACTACATACAAACTCCTATATAGGGTTATAGTAATAGTTGCACCTATAGTTGTGTGTATATATATATATATATGTACATATATACAGCTACACACAGATTAATTCCAGTTCTGCAAGGAAGTTGTTACTGATTTTTCCTGGGTTTTTTTGTGGTTTGTTTTTGTTTTGTTTTGTTTTGTTTTTAAAAAAAAAAAAAGATACACGTTTGAGGTCAGGGAATTTCTTGAGAATGGCAGTTCCAGTTTTCATACAAATCTCACTTTGTCTTTTCTGTAGCTGATGAAATCTGAAGTCTGCTAGCCACAGATGTGAATTATGTGATGTAAAGTATGTCAAAGTAAAATGTGATTCCAACAGAGTTTCAGATAAAACAGAGCATGAAAATCAGAGTATTCCTGCAGTTCTGATAGGAAAACAAACCCATTCTTTTTCAGTGTCAGAAAAGAATAGTTTCAGGAGTCACCTAGTTGGGTACATCCGAATGATTTTCAAAAAGAGTGCACACATTGAATAAAATAATCTAAATGTAAGCCATATTTTTCAGTGTCTCAATATGGCTATCATAGTATGAAGAGCGAGGTGCACTCATGTGCCATTGCTGGTTGAGCTGTTTTGGTGTGGCAATGAATAACTGGCCAATAGATTCCGATACAGATGTAAAATGGCAGTGCGATGTTTCCAGTGGGATTATTATAAACCACTTACTTTCTTAGTTTCCTGTAGAGAGAGATTTGGACCACATAATCTGTCAGAGACATTGGTAATTAAATGAAATCTTTATTCTATCTAGAACTAAAAAAACCTGGTCATGATATTTAGGAGACCCCTTTGCTGCAGTGAGCATCTCACAAACCTTACAGTAGCTTCACTTATATTTAAGTAGGACATGCAGACCCTCTGAGAAACTTTTCTAAACTCAGCAGGAAGGTGTGTGACAGAGTGGTGTTGGGCACTCAAGTCTACCCGCCTTCAAGCTGATGGTCCAACAGTGAGCTCCTTTTTCTCCCAGTGGAAAAAGTATAGCCACCTGCAACCTGAAAGTCAACCTGAAAGTGTAAAGGAACTTGATACAGGAAACTATAGGAGAGATAAAAGAATCAGTAAATTCAACAATTGATGTTATATCTTGGCTGAGCATCTTTATGTTTAGAGAAAAATAACTAGCAGAGAAAATAACTAACTGCAAGAAGCTAGAGCGCACTCTGCAGTTTTAGATGTGCGTGTATGTGCTGCTCCCATTCCCATTCCCAAGATTGTTTACTATTATGGCAGCATGGCCTGTGATATCAAGTCATCTCATATAATGCTACTGACCTTCTGGTGCATGTCAGGTATGTTTTAGTGCTGCAGGAAAACATGACAGTTTCCTTAAAGAATGTATGTCTCGATCGATTCCATTGCATTTCAAACCTCCAGCCAGAGCAGCATTGGAAATGCGTCTTTGATACCTGTTAAGAAACAGAATGCTGAATTCCATGGTTACCCCCTGGCATCTACAGAGTTTTCTCTGCAACCTTGAGCAAAACTAGGAATGGAGCATTTTAAAGCATTTCTCCATAGCTGGACTTTCGTAACAGGTTTGTCTTCTTACTGGAGCATGCAGAGTCTGTAATATCTGTTGGCTGACTTTGAATGTAACCTCTGTCTGTTTCTGTGATTATCAGCATGGTGAAAAGTATGCCTGGATAGAGAAAAACCAACATGTGTATGGCTGGTATTTTGGTTTTGCACTTTTGCTGAGTGTCTGTTTACCTGGTTACAATTTATGCAGTGCATAACAATTGGATATGTACAAATGGCCCATGAGTCCATGATGTACTCCTTTGGGTCATGAAGATAAGGAAAATTAAACTCTATTTTTAGTTACTCTCCTAGAATCTCTAGAAGTCTGGGTAAAGAAGATGATTTTGTTTTACCTCAAAACTGCTATCTTAAAAAGTGTTGAGAACAAAAATGTCATCTTTTGTTGTAATGGTGATGGAATATCTCTCTTTGTTTCCAATTGTCTGAATCACATCCAGTAGCAGCACTCAGGAAAATGTGCAGAATGCAAAACAATATTAGACTGCAAAGAGCATGTGGTACATCTTTTATTTCAGAACATCAGTTACGCTACTGAAGTTGCCAGCTTATGAGACAGTTATGCATAATTTAGAACTTCTGCAGAGTTGAGTTTTGGGCTTTCTGGTTAGTCGTTCAGTGACTGGAGTTTTAGCTCACTGCACTGAGTTTGGTGCCTAGTTTCAGTACAGTGCTTCAGGAGATAAACTATCTAATGACGAGATTTCCAAACTGCTGATCTGCTTAAGCTAGCCATTGGGAACTGTTATGAACAGAGATGATCTTAAACTGTTCTCCAGTACTTACAATTTTAGTCCCGATGGGACTCGCAGCACCGAAGCCCTGTGATATAAGGTGCTATTTACTCATTTGTCACCAATGGTGATCCTTCCCTAGCCTTTTATCCAAGAACTCATGGTCAAAGTATTCACTCGGGTTGTAGGAAAGGCAGATTCAATTGTCTCCTCTACTTAATGGGATTCAACCTGCCCCCACATGTCCCATTCGAGCATCATCATGACCAGACTACAGGCTTTTCTGAGTAAAGGCTTTCTCACTCCCATGAAAGCTGTTTCAGGCCATCTGAAATAATTGAAACTAGTGGTAGTGCTCTTGTAGCTGTAATAGTCTAAGAATAACAAGAGAAGAAAAGCTTGGTGGGAAAAGTTGATGTCTCCTGTAAGAACATCTGATGTAGCTGAAAGAAAAGGACAAGCTCAGGGTCATCTCAGGCATTTTCCAGATCTACAGTAGAAATTTAATTTCACAATAATACATTTAATGTAAAAGATGTAGGACCAAAGACAGAATTATTATGACACTTGAGAATGTGGACTTCATCCCTACTCAGGTGAGTACTTAATATACATTACTTATTTGTGGGATGAGGACGTGGCATTTAGGTAGCTGAGTTAGACGGCTCTAGCTCCGTTGTTGTTTTTCTCATTCACCATGTAAAAATGGATGAAATAGGACATGCAACTGGAAGTTGTAGCCTTTTTTTTTCCCTAGCACAATTTTTAAATACTGTTCATCCCTATCAGTGCATGCAGCTTTGTATCTTGGTAGCTTGAGAAAGATGTTCTCATGTAAGGCAATAGGTCAGGTTTTGCAGACGTGTTCGGTGAGTTATTTCAGACCACCCCACCTTCATTTCACATGGAACACGGTCTCTTTCACAAAATTTTGCATTCTGGGCTGAGCGGTCTGGGATTTCCCTTTCCAGACACTCCCCTTCACGGCAGACACCTGCAGAGCTGTGCACAGGGAAAGCTGCAGGCTAGGCACATGTAGGAACTACCAACGAGCCTGCAAGGACAAGGAGTTACACCAGTGGCCCCGTCTCCTAGCTCAGTTGGTCTGACTTCAGCTCAAAGTGACAGCTTTTTACCTTCATCTTACCCTTTTTCTCCATTATTAAATTTCACAGGAACATTACAAGCTCTCCTATAAAGCTGTATATCTCCATGATTTCCATGAGATAGTAAGTCAGGAGGTATTAGCTGCAGCTTGGGGAATGCAGTTTTATTATTTTTCACAATTACGTAGAGAATGCCTGTTAAACAATGTCCACCAGCCAGGATAACATCCCCGAGGTCCAAGAGTACAGCTGTACTATTTTCTGGACCACCAATTCCTCAGTTACTGTTAACAATCTTGTCAGCCTTGCTAAAAAAATTAACATTTTCTTCTCATTTATCTTGCAGAAATGAGTACTGGCAGTTTAGCTCTTTATGCATTACCCTATCAATTAAAACAGAGAGCTAATTCATTTTTTTTGAGGAATTTTCTCTAGGATTCTTTTATATTCCAGTCTCACTTTTAACTTGGGCATTTGGGTTATATTTGAATTATATCCTTCCTTCTTGACTTGTCCTTTTTTGCCTGTTGTCAGTAGAAACAGCTATACTACAGGAAAGACATGGAAGGCAGGATAAAACAGGATAAAGAATTAGGACAAAAAGTAAAAATACCAATTCTGATTTTATGGCTAATCAAGTACAAAAGTTTGGTTAAAGAATAAGGTTATATAAGGAGTCTTTGAAGACTCAGCCTCAGAAGTCTCAATGTTCTTGTTATTTGTGTAATAATGTTTATTACACAAACATTTCTCATTAATGGTAAGCATTAAAATCAAAAGAAAAACTTGATGGACTTGTCAAATGGTCAGGTAATGTATGTTTATACAAAGTCCAAAGAAGCAAAGAATGTATTTCTTTTTGGCATTGCAGTGTTATTAACAAGGTCAAAAATTTCACGTAGAGCCCTTTCTCTACTTAGGCAGGAACTTGTTGATCTGCACTTCATGTTATCCACAGCTGGAAACACTTTTAGACCGTTGGAAGTCTTGTACGGCTCCTCAAAAAGATGATGCTTCAGATGCAGCTATGATCCCCGGGGTAGCAGTTGCAAAAGTACTGCAGCAGCTTGTGGAAGCAGTTAGGGCTGGAATGTGCACCCAATGGAGTTTTACTGACAGGCTCATTCCATGAGGCTGGGTGGGAAGCTGGCACAGCAGCTGCCACCCACGGAACAGAGAGACTTGCTATGAGATGTGTACAAAACCTCTAGGAGAGAAATCGGGAACTTTTGTGCTTAAAAATACAGCTTTGTTTTACTTTATTTTTTTCTTATTTTGATAAAATTTTCAAACAAATGTCGAAACTAATGCTCCTTGTTCTTTAGAATATGTAGTAGGGAAAAGCTCATCTTGCTGTGACGTAATTCTTTCACTTTGTATAGCTGCTGCATGAGGAATGCTACTCACAGGAAGCTATTTTCAGGCTGTCAGAGTATTGTTCATCTCTATTATATTATTTTAATATTTTGTATTTTTCCAATGCTATTGGAATGCTTGTAACTTTCGGAGACAAAATATTTTGACATTAGTAAAATATGACAATTTAACATTACCAAAACAAGCAATTCATTATTTCTGATTCTACATTTCATGCAGCTTCCATTCTGTGAAAAATGATGACATTTTGACATTTACGTCTGATTTAGAATGAAAACACACTTTTATTTGTAAGAATTTTTCATTGAAAGGAAGCTCCATGTATGGATTGGAGCCTGCTGTGGCTCTGATAGTGTGGGGAGGCAGCTGAGCCATCATTGAGGACAAGGAAGCAGCTCCAGAAGGAGATTCATCTAGTTCTAAACCAGATGTTTCAGAGAGTTACAATAAATCATCTGCTAGAGGTGCTCATTCCACTGCATTGAAAATATGTCTAGACAGCTAGTACAGACTTTTTTGGTAAAAAAATTTTGACGTGCAAAGTGGAACAGAAGTCCCATCCAAAATGGACCCAAATTCAGAGATAATTTACCTATTACCACTGCCAGTAAGGGGCTCTTAAGTAGTTACAATTAATGCACCACCCATGAGATAAGTTAAGGTTTGAGTAAATTGTGGGAAGTGAGGTCCTGGGCAGATCCTGAGCCAAAGTCTCCTGACATCAGTTGAATCTTTTAATTTATTTCAGTGTTACTGTTCAGACCCTACAGTGAAGTCAGTCTTTTCCACTGCTGAGTAGCAAGGAGCATGGGGACACAGTGTGGTGCTCTGAGGTCTGTCAGTATATTCAGAGGAGATGTCACTTAGGAGACCCTATCTGAGAGATAGAATTGGTGTCTTAAAGCCTGGTTTTCTTCCTTAGATCTAAAAGACACTGTCACTTCATACCAAAAAAAGTAAAAAGAAATTTAAGCAAAAAGAGTGTTTTGCAACTCAGGCAAGCAGCAAAGCTATCTAACCTCTGACAGAAAAATACTGAAAGCACTAAAGAAAACTGCTGATCTGATGACTGCCACTGTTTCCTTCAGATCATTTAAATTAGGATGGGACTGCATGTAAACACCAGAGTAAAGCAGTATAAGCCTAGAAAAATCAGTAGAGCTATTCCAACTGCAAATCTGGCCCCAAAGGCACACTTTGAAACAAAGCGATAACTAATTTTTTTTTCCAGGCTGGCTATTAAGAACAATCCCTGACAACAGTGGCTAATGGAAACAGCCAGTTCCAAACTGTAGAGCTAATGCATTGCCTTCCAAAGAGATGGAGTTAATCAGTTATCACTGTGAGCTGCCCTGCTTGAGCACAGCTTCTGCTGGCAGGTGCTGGCTGCTTGGATTCACGCTGTGTCTCCTGTAGTGCTAAGGAGATTGTAGCACCAGTTCTCATCCTGCTTTTGGAGGGGATTACTTTTTAATTTATGTATACATATGTATATTTGATTGGTCCTTCCTTTTCACAGGAGAAATGTCAGTCAGTAGCTGGTGGTTAAAAAGGCATTAAAATACTCACCCAGTATGTGAGGTGAGGTGATAATGTATCTTATATTGCCTAGTTCTTTTACCAGCTCGCTATCCAGGAGTTGCAAGGATTTGTTGAAGAAGAATAATTCTAAATTTGCCATGCTCATGAGTGCAATTAACTGAGAACAGACTTCAGGGAATAAGGAGTCTGCTGCTGCCGGCAAAGAAATGATTAGTAACGCGTAAAACTTCACTGTTCAAGTAAATACAAAAATGAGACATTAAATATGCTAGAACCAGCTAAGCTCTCCTTATCACTACTTATGTCTACTGACAACAGGCTTGTTTGTGATATGATGTGAAGCCAGAATTAACTTTACATATAGATTTTTCTATTCTGCTCATACTCTGTGGAGACGGTATTACTGTCTGAGTGATTGGTTATGAGGACAGCTTTTTGCTTTGATGATGTCTTCTTAAGTCACATTTGCTTTTCACACAGTTTCTTTTCTCACAGTTCATGCCTCCCTCATTAGTATTTTAATCAGTGCTTCAAAGAAGTGTGGAGGAAACTGCTGGTTAGGTAAAGCTAGCACTCAAACCTCCAGACCCTAGAGCCATGGTGAATTTGCTTCTGCTGTCTCTTGAGAACTGCTGAGACCTGATTCCCCAACTGTATGGACACCTTGGGCCCCAGCCCAGCTGCCTGCCCGCCATGGGCAGTGCCCTGGTGTGGCAGGTACCTCATGTGTACACCTGGTCTCCCTGTCCCTCTCACCACAGCACGTCCTCAGAGGTTCTCAAAGGCAGTTGGTGAAGCAGCTGTGGGGATAGAGGTGAAGGAGCACACTGTGCCCTTCCCTCATCTCCAGATTGCTGTTTAGAAATGGTATAGATACAGCCAAGTGATCTTCTGACCTACAGGTCTGTGCCTCTCACCCCTTGCAGCCTAATTTCAGTCTCAAGCTGCTGTTTTATCTAATTTTTTTAATGTATACTATCCGAGTATCTTGTTCCACTCCCAGTTTCCATACAAATTCATTCCCGATTGTGTGCCTTTCAACCATAATCTCCTTTCCTTTCTGTCTTTTCCAGTATTTCCATCCTTGACTCTTCTTTGTGTTCTTTTCTCAAACATATTTATCTCCTTCATTCTCAGAACAGACTCTTGACTTTCCAGGCACTCAAGCCATCTCTCTTCCCAGGGTATTTCTCAGTGTTATTTTTTGCTGTCATCGGACTTGCCTCTCAGCTTTCTCTTGGGCTACAGAGACAATGGCTGATGTTTTTCTCCCAAAGCTTTCTCCCCATCTGAGGCTGTCTAGACTTCATGATCCAAGGAAAGAGTGTTAAATATTATGATATCGGGGGTGGATTGTAATATAGGTTTTGAGAATGACATGTCTCCCAAGCCCAGTCTGACTGGACAGGAAAGTAAACAAGTAAAAAAATACCAAACCATGCAATTTCCCTAAGTGCAAGTGCAAAAAGTTTCTGCCCAGGAATGTGGAAGAATCATTGAGAGAAATTGTGCGTGAAGCTCTAACCACCAAAGTTAGTTCATGGCATTATAAATTACCATGTATGATGATGATGCAGGGAGAGTAAGGTAGAAAAATGGGGAGTTTAGGTAGGTGTAAGATCAGCTCACCATTTCTAAGTACAACCAACCTTTTGAAAGTGGCTCTGTGCTTGCTGGTACAGGGCAGGGACGGTTATGGGTAATCTTGGCTGACTAGTCTAGCCCTGCTGATCTTGAGCTTGTGCCAAGTGCTTCCTTGCCACGGAATTAATAACTCAGCATCTGACTTTCTCTCCATCCCTGCTACAATACACACGTTTTCTGACTAGGAAGTGGCCAGGTAGGGCTTCTAACGTGGAATGGGTGATTCATTTAGAGCATCAGCTTCAAGGTGAGACTGGACCAGGCTCTGAGCAACCTGCTGTAGTTGCAGATGTCCCTGCTGCCTGCAGGGGGGGTTGGACCAGATGACCTTCAGAAATCCTTTCCAACCCAAACCATCAGACATTTTTACAGTGCATGTTTATGTATCTTCAGTATTCATGGCATTTGTGCTCAGGTTTTAAAGCCACTTGCATATTAACTCTACTTCTGAACTACGTTTCCTTTGTGAAGCAGCATTAAAACGTGCCAGCTTGTGTCCACAGTACGTAACGGAATCCCTACTTGAAAGATGCCACGAGTTGCTACATTTAATAAGACAGACCAAACCATTTTTTGAAAAGTCTTTTAATAAAGCTTTCCATTTGAAACCAGCGTATCAAATTGTAACAATCAGGGTGCTAAAGCATGGAAATGTCAGACTTGGACTCTTAGGAAAATGTAAATTTGAAAGATTCTTGCAATACAAGAAATGGTATTTCCTGAAAGGTCACACAGTTAGAGGGAGGGAGCAGAATTAAGTGTGAGCAAAGAGGAGAGGGAAAGGCAGGGAAGGGAGTTCTTTGCTCTCCATAACAGGATAGCGGTTTCTCCTAAGGTGCTCTGACTTGCACACAGGCCTCTTGTTTCTCTATCACACTTCAAGCTCAGGATATGCAGTGCGATCAACTTGACAATAAAAGAATTAAATAACAGAAGCTGCACAAAACCAACATATTAAAATGTGCTTGCGTAGATGATATTGTTTCATTTCAGTTTTTTGATCAGGTTTTTCTCAACCAGAGATGAACATGTAATATATTGCGTATGTTGTTGTTTAGAGGTTTGTAAGCAGTTGCAGGGAGTTCATGCCCAAACCACAGTGGAGTACACCTTGTGTGCCTAAAGTTGTTACAGCCCATGACACAGAAAGAAGAGACACTAAAGTTCATTGGAACAAGAAATGAAATTAATGTTATGAGTTAATAAACTTAATTGGGTATGAAATTCAGCCCATGTGAAGGAGCTAAAATAAATCTCCCTTTAGTGGTGTACAAGCAGTACATGGGACTCCTGTAAAGAGCAATCTCCATGCCTTTGCAGAAATCAAAGTACTTCATAAAGGTCAATATTATTAATTTTTATTGGTGCTACAAAGAGGTTGCAAAGAATGTTGAAATATGCAAGGGCATTATTGTGCCAGATCTAAGAGATCCAACCAAGGAACTAATACCATGTGCCATCAGTAGCAAACTCTGCCAGTAAACAGTGAACCTGCAGCTATTTATAGTTACTCAAAGTGAAATTCTTAAACAAGGTTTATTTTTCTAGCCCGGTGGGTGAACGTAATTAGTGACTGCAAAAGGAGATACACAGATGTTTCATAATACAGTCATTTTTAGAGTAGTGACTTCAGAGTCCCCAAAATTTTGAAGCATAGACGTCAAAGTTTCTCAGCTAGAAGAGTAACTCTGTATCTTCTCTTTCTATAGAAAAAAAAAGACAGTGACTTCTTTAAACTCCTCAGAAAATAAGATGATCTATTCTTTTGCTGAATTACATGAAAAACTTTGTTAAATTTGGGGGGGAGTTAATTTAATCGACACCAGAAGAGAGACTCAGGACTCCTGGTTTTTGGTTTCTATCTGCATACATCAAATGATTACTTCATTGCTCCTTATGTAAAGAGTTTTGTGTTGAAAATTCGTTTTATGTGCCAGCATGGTAACAGGCATATCTTTATATTAACAGAATTGTTTTAGTTGTGATAGTCTCAGAATATAAAGAAAGCACATGGTTTGTAGTAAATGTTAATCTTTTTGAAATATGAACTTGGAAAAAAAGAGATAAGGTTTTGGAAGCATGAGCCCTTTTATAGATATCTTTTGTTTATAGAGGAAAATATATTAAAAAATCAACTTTCAAGAAACAGGGCATATTATTCCACTTGTATTAGAAAAGCTTTTCCTGTCTTACAGAAATGCACACAATCTGTGATGATTTGTAACAATGTACTCTATCATAAATTGTTATTATTATTTCTATAGCGCCATAGGTGTGTGTAGCATAGTACAGACAAATAAAACCTGGCAACTCCTTACCTCAAGGAGCACGCAATCCAAACTGCACGTAACACAGCAAGGGCTGGCAATAAACATAGACAGCGGGGGCGGAGGGGAATGCAGTATGCAAAACTTCCATGATTGTGAGGGAAGCATTTTGTTAGATACAGATCCTGCTCGTTGCTTTTTTTCTTCACCTTCATTTAAAATGAGTGTATGAGAAACAGGAAGGTGCATGAGCAGTGTCTGGAGGGGCAGTGTTGAAGCCGTTTGTGTTTAAATTGGAGGATTTGCAGGAAAGAATATGAGAGGGTCTTCCCAGTAAAAAAGGTCAGCTAATTTCTGTCCTGGGTGACCTGAGCTGTTGAGTGGAGAGTTGTTGTTCTGTGTGAGATCATGTGCTTGCAATGCCATCTAAACAAGGCTTCTTATCATATGCTTGAGCTAAGACCCAAGTTGCTCTGGTGCTGAGGGACTGTGATAAACCATCCAAGCTCAGGAACGATCAAGCAGGAAGTCTAGCAAAGTTGCAGGGAGCCTGTAGGTTTGAATAAAAAGCTCCTGGCTAAACTGAAATGTAAAAGGAATAATAGAAAGGTGGCAGTAGGATCAGATCAGCCCAAAGGAAATCAATGACACTATCTGAGCATGCAGGAATGGGGTTAGGAAAGGCAAAGCCCATCTGGAGCTGAATCTTGGCAAGAGATGTCACAAGCAACAAGAAGGACTTCTTCATGTGTGTCATAGGAAAAACGAAGGGTAGAGAAGATACGGGCCTTCTGCTGAGTGGGAATGGGGTCCTGTTGAGAAAGGACATGGAAAAGACTGAGGTCCTCACTGCGTCCTTCCCTCAGTCCTTATTGGTAAGAACAGCCTTCGGGAATCCCAGGGCCCGGAGAGCAACGGGAAAGTCTGGAGCAAGGAAGGTTTGGAGGGGGCGGGGGAGAACCAAACTAGGGAACATTAAGCCAAACTAGACATGCACAAGTCATCAACCTCATCACGTTCAACAAAGGAAAGTGTAAAGTCCTGCACCTTGAGAATAACCCCAGGCAGTGGTAAATGTTGGGAGCCACCCAGCTGGAAGGCAGCTTTGATTGACACCAAGTTGACCATGAGCACAGTGCTAGCACAGGTTGCTCAGTGACACTGTGGACTCTCCAATCCTGGTCATACTGAGAACCTGACTGAACACAGCCCTGAGCATCCTGCTCCAGCTGGCCCTGCCCAGAGCAGAGCGTTAGCTGGATGGTCTCCAGTGAAGCCTGTCATCAGTCGTGGTGTGACAAACCAGGCCATACAGGAAGATGCTTGCCGGGTACTCTGGGTTACCCTTTGCATCAAGATAGTTCACATTTTCATATAGGGATAATCGCCTATTATTTGGCAAGTACCTGTGTGAAGAAAAGAAAACCCTAGCGTAAGTATGATTACTGTTGTAATTATCCATAGAGATAAGATATTATATTATTTGCATAATTAATTTTATGTACAGATGCATCAAAGGCAATTTAGTATGAAACATTTTATTAGGTTCTGTCAGTAACAATGAAGAGAGTTTTATTTTGTTTCACTGCAATTCAAAAATGCTCCCAAGGGTGCTGTTTCTAATTTCCTGTTTGGGAAACCAATGGTGCTATTACCAAAACAAAATCTTCTATTGTTTTTAGCAACAATATTCAGTTTTTGTAATGATTATTTCTTAGGAGATATATGCAGGCATTTAAATGGAAGAGATAAGTCAAGTGCCATATAAATCTTCAGAATTAAATCCTGAAAGCATGTTCAGGATGATGTTTGCTGTGACACATAGTTTATTGGTGTTCCTAGCCTTGTGATAACATTTAGGTACATTTATAATTAACTATAATTTCAGCCATATTTCTAGCAGCATTTCATTTAGAAAGTATCCAATGAAAATAATACTTTATTGGAATATGTAACAGCTCTTCTATAATCAGAGAGTCATCCTGATACAAAATAAGTGTAATTATTTCTGTCAGTTAAATGCAAAGGTTGAGAGAGAGAATGACTAAGACACTGTCAAGATTGATGTAACTGTCTGGACCACGAAAGAATGGAATCGAACCCAGCATTTCATCAAAGTGAAAAATTGTTTATTCTGTGTATGTAGATTAAATGAGTGTTCTAAACTAGCACATTAAATTTGCATATGAGGCAAATAGGATATACATTACATGTCTGATGTAGTCAGCTTAACACTGCAGTACGCATATAGTAGAATATTTGTCTGATTAGATATTTAAATAATGTTTGTCTTTATTTCCAGTACAATTCTTGAGAGCCAAGTGCACTCAATTGAAGTTTATTTGCTGCTTCAGTCTCTCTCAGCAGAATAATTTCTTAGAGAGTGCCTAGGAGCTACCTGTGCAAAAAGAAAACATTAGTCAGTGTCAGAAAATATGACATGGTAGACTGCTCTTTATCTAATGACTATGTTGCTGTTTATTCTGGGTGTGTTATTTGTGGTTAGCTTATGTTTTGTGTTTATTATGATTTTTTTCTCCTCGTGACTGTTTTGCTCTATAACCTGTTAAGGTAAGAATCTTTCCAAGACCATGATGAAAGCTATTGTTTCAATTCAATACCATTTCATTCATAAGAATTTCTTATTCTACAGAGTCACTTGAGTGTATTCTAAAAGCTGCTGGTTTTTTGATTGACCTCATGATTATTTAAGTTGCATATACCTTTCATCTCTTCATAGCAGCTGTAGAAAGTGCCCTTTTAAGTGGAGAGGAAATGAACAGGAAATTCCCTCCCTCTGCCTCTTGTCGTTCCACCCTGATCGGTCAGGACAGCAATGAAGCACACGTTTAAGCACAAATATCTGCCAGAGTCCTGTGGAATCCACAAGTTGTGTATGTGTCTCAGTGCTTGTCTGAAGCACAATTCATGTAAAACAGGTTTAAAAACCCACCCAAAGCTGACCTGACAGAAAAAAATACCCCTAAAAATGGTTTATAAGTGATAGACATTTGCAGCCTTCCAAATACACATCCTACCAACAGAATGATGGGCTTGATGCTCACAGCTCTCTAGCAGATACAAACTCATGGCATTGAGTTATCTCAGAAACTTACCTGTTTTGCCCAGATGCTAATAAAACCAAGTTAAATTACATAATACTTTGGACAGAAGTTTTGTCAATATTTTTCTCCTTCTTGCATTGATAATGTTTCTCATTTGGGCATAATTTTTCCAAAGGAAAACTTACTTGAAAAAATGATTCTGCTCTGTGTTTCTAAAGGGTTATGAGATTGAGTGATGACTGAGTTGTGATAGGGACGAGTGATAGTGTTTCGAGTTTCTCTCAGTTTTATTGTATGTTGCACAACCTGCAGCCTCTGAGAAGGAAAGAGAATAAAAATATTAAGTAAGGTGTCAGGAATATTCCTACTCTGCTAACCAAAAGCAAAGCAAGGAATACTCTCTCACAAGAATTGCAGTGGCCAAAGCTCTAGTTTGACAGATGTTTAATACTCCTAATGACAGCAGATAAAAACAATTTTGAAGGGGTGATGACAAGTCCAGAGACCAAAGGAAAGAGACAGGGCAAGAAACAATAGTCGTGGGGTGAGTATCTTATGGCAGGCCCCTGAGGATGCTTGCTGGTGGAGAAAGTCTAGAGAGATGTTCAGCTGGTGGATGTTGAAGGGTTTTGACCGTTGGGAAAACTCAGAAAGGCATTCAAAACGAACTTTTCTGTTTCATATTCCAAAATGGGAGCTCACAGATCCTAACTCCCAGTCTTACACTCTCCAGAGTCACACGGGCATAAGAACGTAGGAGGAAAAGTAGTAGAAATGGGAGTAAGTGAGCAAAAGAGATGTGATGTCTCTCGGCTCATTTAGAAAAATGTATTATTTTAGTTGCCAGCCTGACACATCTTTATAGAGTGCATGAAAATGTAGGTCTGGAGTTCTGTTTTTTTTTCAAGGTTGGCCTACAGGGATTCATTCACATCTCTGCTGAACAGCTCACTGAAGCTCTAATTGAAACATTTAATTTGGTACTCCATAAAAGTACCTCAAAATGCTTTTTGTCAAAGTACCAGCAAATATTAAATGTTACTTATTAGGAGGGAAAAATGATCCTGTGAAAAATTGGTTTTTGCTTCAGAGATACCAGAAGGAAACTAATTAACAACATGCACATTGCATACATGAAGTAAGTCAGTTTGCCTTATACAGTGAGATTTTCAGTGTGAAAGGGCAGTGTACGTTTTTTTTTAATTCTCTTTTAAGTAAGTAGCATGTGGGATGACCTGTACATACCTAAATGTACGTTATATGATGTGCTTTTCACATAGCATGTCTTCATTTAAAATTCAAACAAAAGAATCGAGAACAATTGTACCATAAATCAAGGACAGCTTGAAGAAAATTAAAGCTATATAAAATATCCAGTTATGTCTGACATTTATAGTGATGAATGCTGGTGTTCACTGGGGCATGCTAATAGGGAAAACAAGAAACAATAGGATGTCCTGAGGTAAAATGAGGGTCATTTTAAAGATATGCATAGAGGAGTCTTAGCCACTAATAGATGCAGCCTGTGCAACCGCAGGTTGATAAGAAGATGAAGCACTGTATGTCTGTGAAGGGATCTGCAGAACTTAAATCTTTCTCCTGCATGACAATTTCTGGCTGCTTTTCCTCTCCTAAAATTGCCACTGAAAGTTAGGGACTGTTCTTTCTCAAACCACTCTGGAGTTTGCTGTGAGCCCAAGAGACATCTTTAAACCTAGCACGAGTCCTCTGAGGCAGGGGGGTCTGGGACACCCTAAGCACAGGGGTCATCACTTGAAGGTGGTACACAGGAAAGTCACCATCAAGGTCATCAAGACTATATCTTTGGGGTAGGTCAGGAAGAGTGAATACAGCTGCCTTGGCAGCTTGCTCCATCAAACCACTTTGTTGGCTGTGTTGTCCTGTGAAGGGGTGGTGGCTCATTTATTCTTGGGAATAAATTATTCATTCATTTTTTTTGCAGTAAGTCATAGTATTCCTTTTTTTACAGATAATTAACGATGCAGATATATTTTCATTCTGCTCTTGCATTTACAAAATTTACTTAATTAAGTGTGACTTTCCTGTGAAAGACCTGAGAAAGGCCAGCAAATTGGAGTTGAAATAATACAAGCGTGCTTTCTGCTAGCTTAAAAATTACTTACTCTTTCCAGTATGTTCTCTTATCAGTATATCTAAAGTAATTCATAGGCCATCAGAAAGGATTAGGCAGCATAAATTTATTGATAAAATTCATATATGAGGTGCAAGTTCTTCCAATGCAAGGTCTGTGTCTTGATATGCTCATGCACTCATTTATGGGAAGGTTTATTTAATCTGGCTTTTGCCATTTAAAAGTTTTCTTTAAGCTTCTCATCTATCTTAACTATATTTAACAGTGAGAGAGGAATCAAGAGAGTAGTCTTTGCAATCACATTAAAAATCAATCTTAGCACTAAAGTGAATGGGTTTGGTAACTGTGAAGGGAGCCTGAATAAATAATAGCCTGAGTATCTACACCTTTGTGGGGTAACATTATGCCAGAAAAATCCTGCATCTTGCCAAGTACAAAGACGTTCCTTGTTGCCTTTTCTGTGCTGATCCTTTAATCAATACCAAGTTTAAATAAGACTGTGATGGTGACAGTAGCATAAGCGTGTTTTATGGCATGGAACATAAAGAATAGCTGGATTACGCAGAACGTATAAATGAAGATATGCAGACCTTTAATAATGCATGGCAGAACTGAAATGGGGTGCAGAGCATTTCATTTCCTTGAGAATGGCTAATCTTTCATAAAAATTGCATCCTAAGAGAGAAAAACCACAACCCCGATGGATATGTTGGAAAGCCCTATGTTTTACTACGTGCTGCACTGAGGCTTTTAGGCAGACAATACTTCTGGCTCTCAGAACGAGTTAAAATAGCTTTTCTTGCCCATGTTGTGTGTTTGTTCCTGTCTTGTGCTTGGGATTTGGAGGCTGCATTTCAACATTAGCTTGTAGTGTGTTCTTAGTACACTATGGGAGTGCCCTTCTCTCTCCAGACTGTAGAGGAAACTCAAGAAGAGTTGTGCAGCTAAACCATGCACGGCAAGTAAAGCAGCGTGATGATTTACTTTCTTAAATGTAAGCATGTCCTGAACTGCTTTACTTAGAGCCAGCTGCCTCAGCCTGCAAATCAGGTTATTAGTAATGGTTTGGCTGGTGCTTATCAGAAGAGGTTCAGTGATACAGGTAACGCCATTACAGCACGTGAGGCAACAGCAGCACAGTGAGGCTCATGGCTGAGTGTGGAAGTCAAAGTCATGGTGACCACAGAAGGCAATGTGAAGATTTAGCCCTTATTTTGCTGTCAACATCATCATATAAAATATTTCACAACTATGGCCTGATCTTACTGTTGTTGAAATCGTGGCAAAAGACCAAATAACTTCCATCACTGGTAGAGTGGAACTATAAATCCTCTGTGATCTCAGCTGTTAGATCTATTTCTCTTGTCCAGATGCTATTCGAACAGTTTCCTGTTATATACAGTTTCCTGTATAATTTTCTACTGGAAAAATCATTATTGAAGTTGTATGTATGACTAAAAGTAATTTGCAAACAGCTTAAAGACTTGAGATGCATTTTTAAATTAAATTCTGAAGCACAGTATTGGTTAATAACTTCAGTTACTGTTCGTAATTATTTCTACGAGTTTTATTGCCTTGCAGTTATTTAATTGTTTAAAGACCATAAAACATAATATTGTTTATTAGAAAAAAAAAAAAGAACGGGCAGCTCTTTTATAGCATAACATAATTATGCTGTTGGTGTTATTAACATAAAAGGAAGTATTGAAACATTTTTTAAAACTGTCACAATCTTTAATGATAGTAATCGACTTTGGTATTTTTTTAGTTTTCTGTTCGCTCTATCTCTTTTATCATACCATTTATCCTTTTAACTTAAACTATTTCTGCCACTGACAAGATGATAAAAAAGGTCCATTTCTTTGTTAGAATTGTCTTCTTATACTCTCATTTATGAAGAAGCCTTGTCATACACCTAAATTTCAATATGTGAGTAAGAAGTTAGATTACTTTCACCTATACAATATTATTTCATAATTTCAGGATAAAACCAGCCTTAAAAGTGTTACTTGCTGTTCAAGTAAATTATTTTGATTCATTAGTTGGAGAAAAAGGTGTTACAGTGTGTGGATCAGTGAGGAATTTGAGTAAGGAGAAAAGAGAGATGGTCAGTCTCTTTTTAGTGGCAGAGGGAAGGACTCAGCACTTAAGGCACTATGTGGTGGAATACAAGGTAGCTGCAGGATAACAGAAGAGTAGTTTCACTTACTGTTTCCATGGCATTTAATATTCAGAGGAGCTATGTACTCTAATTCCCAAGTAAGTCTTATAAGGATGTTTTATAGGCTCTTTTTTTCTGATTAGGGACGAGAAATTGCAGATGGAGTAGCGTGGAATGTTCTCCTACGAATGACTTTGTAACTGGTAGCAAGGCCATGGGTAAAACATGGAAAATAATAATAAATATTAGATACCAATACCTTGCAGCAAGTATGAATAGCTAAATTTTACTCACGTCCACATTATTCATATTTTATCCCCCAGTTTAGTCTAATTGCACATTATTTCATCACTGATAGAGAACAGCTTATCCTTGCGAGTTTTTTGAAAGAAAATGGGAGATGCTGGGGAAAGCTGACATATGCAGACATGACAGGGAGAAACTCCGAAGAATTTTCCCTCTACAAAAGTATCTCCAGAAGCTACTGGAAGACACATCTTTGATACCATCCTATCTACTTGCTTTATGTAGCGTATGGAAAGCTCTCTGGAATATCTCTTTGCGAAATGTCCTTCAGTTAAGGCACAAGTTTCTTACCAGAACTGTGCTGACTGGATTTGTCTCTAGATAGTTGAACGCTGATGAACAAGCTCCTCTAGGCAGTCTGAAGACTATGAACTGTGAGAGTAGACTCTAAAGGGGAAAAAAAAAAAGCTTTCCAAAAGTCACGGCATTATATGGTGGAATCAGTGAGCCCCAGAAAATAGTTCCTATCCCAGAGCAGAGCAAGCAGACCGCTTTGAACAACTCTGAGAATACAGAATTTGGGACTTGTATATGGGAAAACGAGGGGAAAAAAAATACAACATTGCCATTTCAGGAACTGGAGAATGGAACCAAGCGGCAGAAACATATATTTGGTGTTCCAGCCAGGATTGCTGAGACATCTTTTAAATTTGTCTCAATGTAACTTGGAATGACAAAGGTATGAAAATTATAAGGACTGGGAGAACAAAGTATCCTGACATTTATTTAGATAGTGCAGATGTGTGTTGGATGATGTTTTGTTCATGATTACTATTCTTTTGGATTGGAAAGGATGCACTTGGCATGTTATTGTGTCTTGATTTTCTCTCTTAGTCTCTAAGGACTAGTATAAACTATTTTCCCTGATTCAGAAATGCAGCATTAATAGAAGTCTAAGCAGCTCAGCCGTTCCTCTTGGTATAGTTGTGGTGCTGAACAAATCTGGATGAATGAATGAAAACTGAAACTTGACCCATAGGAGTAATTTGTCTGAGAAACGGACATGGATTTGTAAGCATGGAGTTATTGCATAATTTTTGCCATGCCGAAAGCACTTAGAGCCGCTTGGAAGCCGCACGAAGCAGAGACAATTTGCTCAAGATAATGGAAACAATACAGATGACGGTCACATGCTATAAACACCTGAAAAAGAAGGACAGCATTTTTACTGTGACCTCTTCCACTCTCATCTAGTAGCATTACTGGCACTATTAATTATATTAATTGCCTAATATTCATTGTAAAAGACTTTAAAATGAAATTTGCCATGTTCCTGCAAAGTAATACATACTGACTCGTTACCCATGGGGGCCACTTTCCTCTTCCAAACAAAGGCACGAGTTTGCCTGTTGTGTTTAAGAAGCTTCGTTTTCTTTTTCTTTTTTTTTTTTTAAAAAAAATTTCTTTTCTATTGTCAATTATTCTGAAGGTTAATGAACTGGAAATTAGTTGCCTTTGCAATTCCTGGAATCTACCATTGGTGGACTCTGCTCTTATGTGAAATATTGTATCACAGTGTAGGTAAAATAGTGAAAAACAGATCAAGCATTTCTGCATATGTGTAGTTCTAATGTTAGATACAAGTTAAAGGTGTTTATTACTACACTGGCAATTGATTACATTTGTAATTACTTTCTTTCTCTAGTAAGACTCAGTTTTAAGGGCAGTACTAGCACAGAACACTGTGGTTAATTGCGTGTATTATGGCTTCTAAAACTGTGTACACGATTCATTTGGAGGTCTTGCAATGTACATGCACAAGCCAAATAAATTAAAAATAAAGGCCTCTTAGTAATGATTCTGTGACACTTGGCATAGTCTTTTGTATTGCATGAAAAAAAATAGATGCACATCTGTTAATTGACAAGGTAAGTAATAATCCTTTGATTACAGTAGCTAAAGGCTGTCATCTAATGGGTTTTACTTGTCACTTTTAATTTTTTTTAATCTTTGTCTGCATTTCATTACAACGGCTTTATCATTCTGATGGCCCTCCTGTGGTTATTCTGATTGAGTTAATGGGTTGTCGTCATACCACGGAGCCCTGGAATAAAATAGAATAATGTTATATTTATAGTCTTCGGGGACATTTTTAAGGTGATTGCTTTGCCCATCAGCTTTTCGGGTTTTACATAGTGCATTATTGTAAATGGAGTGCTGTATTTTGCTTTCTCTTGCCTGGTAGCTACTGTGAGCAAAGCTTCACTCTTAATCTTCCATGATTTAATCTACCTAGAAAATTCAAAAGCCAGTTGGGGAGGGAGCTAGGAAAGGTCTGTTGGAATTTTCTGTCTTGCTCTTCGGCTGTGATTTTGACTTCCTGCTTAAAAGCTGTATGCCTGCACTGCAGTCTTCCTAACAGATGATACAGGTACTTGAATATTATTCAAAAACTTGTCCGAGGTCTCATCATGCAGCTGTTACAGTGGATTTATTGCTATCTTGTGTGCTCAACTTACAGCTGGACAGCTGAAGAATGCATGGTATTTAGGCCTTTATGCTTCATTTCTTTATCTTTGGAAAAACTAGTGTTCAAGGTACTGTATTTTTTCCACATCTTGTTGAGGAGTCTGATAAAGTGCTAATAATTCTAAAGATAATACCATTTCATGGAAGAAAACGTTAAATAATTGTGGAACACGTGTCAGGCAGCTCATGATTGCTTTTTCAATTATATTCTTTAAAAAATATGCTGGTTGCCTATAGAATAATGCTTGGGTGAACAAGAAGAGATGTCTTTTCAGGTTGAGGGAAGCAATGTACTACACAATAAATTCTTGTAGAGGATTGATTAATACAGCCTGGATAATGTGACAGAAGCCCAACTATAACACTGAGCCATACTGTTGGTAGTGAACTATGTAACACCCTGCTGCACAATAGATGTCGTAACAAGCAACATTTTGTGATGTGAAGTTTCCTAGATGATGACTTCTATGTTTATAATGGAGTTAACCTTGCCTACGAGCTAGCAAATGAGAAAGATGTGTGGCAAATAGCCACCTAAATTAATATATTTTTATTTTAAAAATAATTTCAGTGTAACATTTTCAATTCTTCCTTTTCTGCAGAGATTGGCTAAAAGGAGGTGCAGGCTTCAAAGAACATTAGTACTTGTATTTATTGTCTAAAGATTGTTGATGAAAAATCAGAGATATGCCGATAATGTATTAGGTCAATAGGTAAGGTTTTCAGGAGTGTAAATAGAAATGCAGAGGATTTTTTTAATCTTTTCTACAAAGCAAAACTCTCTGTTATATTTGGGATAGTCTGAGTTGATAATGTTAAAGAGAATTTCTTGAAGAGGGCTACTTACTTTCCTTGTGCTCCAGTGTTATATATCATAGAAAAAAAATGCTGTGTCTGGCAATACCTCTATGTTCATTTGAACACGTATGTTTGCTTATGCTCACTGTTCGTGCAATTAACTCTTTAATCATGAGGGAGTGGGAGAGGAATTAAATATTTCTTTTATTTTAGTCAATTCAACTTTTCTTTGAGACACACCTTCACCTACTACATTATTAACAGACCTTAAGCATGTAACAAATACTTGGCTGTGGTCTTTGTTCTTTCCAATTCCACCGTATTAACTTGTAGGTGTTAGACCTTGGTCAATCACGTGCTGCTGGCTGCAAAAGAATGGGATTTTGTTGAAGTTCTAAATGCAACTATATTTACGTGGTTTAATCAGAGATGGAGGCTCCAGACCGATAACCTCTATGACTTTATCCTGGAACCACCAGAGAACATCCTTTGAGCTATCTAGCTTTTATGTAATTACTGTTATTATAATTTGCATTCCCACAGTGCCCAGGAACCGCAGCTGGGAAGTAACTCCATCTGAGTCCTCCTGTATTATTTCTGTATAAGGACAATCCAGTATGAGATCTTTACAGTACAGACAAATCTTGCTTTACAGATTCTGCCCCATGCAAATCATGTGGTCTAAGTACATGTTACGCAGAGATTTTTTTTATTTTTTTTTTCTGGTGGTAGCCCACGTACTTTTTGAAAACCTTGCAAATATGAGTATTTTTCAAAACACTGTACTTAGGTGCCCAGACTCTTGTTCTCTGCTTTCCCTTTTTGGGGAGCTACAACAAACTGGCTCACACCAGCGTTAGTGTCTTGCACAGAAGTCCATATAATGGCACTCTGAGGAAGGGAGAGATTCTTCTCCTTCACAGGCATTCCTATCCTCTCATAATTTTTAATGGTTTCTAATATTGTACCTGCTGTCGAAGCTGTTTTCCAATTCTAGTATGTCAGCAATTCTATAGATTACTGCTTGGCTAGGACAGAATCATCCTCTCCAGTTTTCTATACTTGATTCAGCATGATTGTCTTTCTAGCTTGCTTAATGATCAGGGCACGGATCTGTATCGATTCATACTTCTCTCTCCTCTCTAAATTTGCACTTGCGGATGTTGCCAAACAAACTCAGAAAGTTTGTGATGGTATTTTTCTAGCCTGAGTTAAAGGATAGGCAGGACCAGGTGGTGGTTTCATGTGAGACCACAACAAACAAAGTGGTCATAGAACTGTAAACATTTACCAGAAGCCTACAAGGAAATAAAATGACTCCGAGAAATGTTTTAGTATAGATTTACTCCACTGAGCTGAATCCACAGAGAAAAATTCACCAATTTAGAAGGGTTTCATGAAGGATCCATTCACTCTCACGAGGTCTGCTGAACTATCCTTATGCTCTATAATTAAATGAGAGCGCACTGACAGAAGCAGGTGAGTGATGAAATCCGAAAGACACAGGAAAGACAGAATGGACATTTAGAAGATGCCGGGGGGAGAAATAGAGCCAAAAATTAACATAAAGCAGAGAGGGAGGGGAAAAAGAAGAAAGAGATGAAAGCATAAGAACTTAGAAGTAATAAGACAGAATATGTGCATGTTGAAAACTTAAGCTTAGACTGGTGATATTTAATGCCCCAAGTCTCTAGATATCCTAGCAGTAGTTGAGCTTATCTTTTTCATCTCTCTATGCTTCAGTACTGCACTATGGGTTATAATTAAAGCTGGTCTAAGATAGCAACAAAATTGAATGAATTATTCATTGAAAACTGGCAACGTTTTCTAAATAATGTATTCGATGAATAATATTCAACTAAAAATAGGTACAATATACACAGTATTCTGTACACACTCAGAGTTGGTCCTTGGCCCACATTTTGTCATAACTAGTAGATTGATTATTTTCTTTTTAAGTGAGGCAAGAAATACTGCTTTTCTTTCTAGCTTTACAAGGTAGGGTATATGAGTAGTTGGACCTTTTTTAATTAGTTTTACATTAACATTTGCACTTACATTACATAACCGTGTTGTTTGGTTTTACATTAAATAAATACCTATTTTTAAAGCCACTGTCAAAATAATCTTGTTGAAAAGAGGGATGGTGGAGGAGTTACTGACAGAATACTGAATTTTATTGTCAGTTGAGACAACTTGAATAATTTGGTTTTGGCTTTTTCACACAAAATCATAGTTGCCATTCTGTAGAGAAGTCACCCCCAGTCCACTTCTCAGGACTTTCTCAAGTAAGATCGATTAAAAATAGGAGGGCAGAAAGCAGTTTAGGGGAAAAGATCTACATTCTGGCTGCATTTAAAGTGCTCTTGTTAAAGCATTTGAAAGAAACAGAATGTCTCACAGGCTTCTTGTTCAACCACAATCACTGTTAATCCTCCGCATTGTGCTCCTCTAACAGCAGGGCTGAGCAGTCAGTGTCCGTATTTTAAATCTAGAAGAAAAAGTGGTATGGCAAAGTAGTTTAAAATACATGCAAACAAATTATTACATAAAGCCAGCAGTTGAAAAATCCAAAATATCAGTCTATGCAAATAAATAGCTAAGACACCCAAACTTAACTTTATGTAGACCATAAAGAAGATGAAGACCTGTGCCATATACAGCCCATGCTTCTGAGTGGTATAAACTTCCTTTTAGTTATCCAGACATCTAACTACATTTGTTCCTCTCTTGTAAATCTCTTGTAGCTTAATTGTCCTTTTTATTCAGCCTTATTATTCACTGAATGTATAAAAATGTCAGATAATAATTAAGTTTACCTAATACATCTGCTTAATGCTACAACTGTGTTAGGCAAAGAAACAAAACCCAAGATGGACCAAAGTGGCAGTTAAGGTAGTTAGGATCAGCAAGTCTGTACGTGATATTTAGGATCCAAATATTTATATGAGTTGAGGAGTTTTACATTGGATCTATTTAGGATCCAAATATTTATATGAGTTGAGGAGTTTTACATTGGATATATTTCATATTGTTTCTAACTGGTGCATGTGAAGGCTGGTATCACAGAAATGTAGGCCCAGAGAATAATTCAGGATGGAAGAGATCTCAGGAGGTCTCCAGTCTAACTTCCTGCTCAAGCAGGGTCAGCTGTAAGCTTAGAGCAGCTTGTTTACAGATTTGTCCAGCCTGGTGATTTGTGAAATGCCAAAAAAAATGAGCACCAGACGGGCTGTCAGATGCAATCTCAGTCTGTGGTTAGGAAGTTGCAACAATAGATTTGTTAGTTTCTGGAAGGACTGTATAAAATTAATGAGAAGCTTTCTTTTCCAAGGAATCTTCTTAACTTCTTGGCTAACGTTTTAACATTTTTTTTCATGATGTCTTTTAGAAATGACATTACATAATCAACATCAAAAAAGTCAATGAAATCTGTTAGTTCTTTATAAAAATAGTTCAGTGAAGATAGTAATAATTATTGCTTCATATGTCCCTTATGGTAATGTTGTGGTTTAAGAGTTAAGAGATTGGGCGGGGGGGATGGACAGGCGATAACTGTAGGATGCTGAGGGGTCAGAGGGCAGCTGGTATTCCCTCCCCTTCCTTACCACACTCTACAAAATGGACAGAAAGTTCAGGCTTCGTGCTCTTTACCTTTGTTACTCACTAAATTTTGTTCATAGTCTTACCTTCCAGTTTGGTGTGAGGCGCTTCCTTCCTCATTCCCCTTTGTATCCTCCCTCCGGAGGGAAAGGGAAGGGGGAGAGAGGGCCGACAGGAATCCTGCTCTGTGGAGTTTGTCCTGAGCCTTAAAGAGAGACAGGTAAATTTCTCTGAAATTTACTCTTTGCATGGAACAAATTTATCTTCACTTACTTGTGCTTGAAAATATTCTTTGCCTACATGAACATAAGATAGAATTTTTTCATCTGCCAGAGAATCCTAATTTTTAAAGGCATTTCAGTTTAACTTTGACATTTGCTGCTTTAATTTTAATCCTCGACATGCCAGAGAAAGTCTTTGCAAAAAAATGTGGAAGAATGATAGGCTGGACTGAACTTTAGCTGACTGTATTTGGGCACAAATTTGTGACTAGAGGAAGAACTAACAAGTTATTGTTATTTCGCAAATTCTCTTGATTAGGAGCAACTTTCTGTAGTCATTATTCTTTCTTCAGAAAATTTACCTAAGCTTTCCTATGCAAGAGCACTCTATTCATCTGTGTTTATGCCAGATTTTGATTAGGACTCTTGGGTATTACTGCAATATAAATAATTAATAATTACAGTTATGCTAATAGTGGGAGTTTTGAATGCACAGGAGCGTGAACATTAGCATTCAATTTACTGTTGATCTGATTAGCACTCAGCCTTTCTAGAAAGAGTGGTACAATGATAGCTAAAATCAATGTCATTCTTTTGGCAAAATAGTGTGTGATTTTTTCACTATTTCACAAAAAACCTCTCAAAATACTTATTCCTTATCAGGCTGCATTTTTGTCTGATATGACAACTTCATACATGTTGAGTCATGTGGTTTTGATGTCATTAAAGCTTGGCGTCAGAAACTGGCAAAAAAAAAGTCTATTTTTATTTACCATTTGACTTGCTCTTCAACTTTTTTAGTACTTACAACCAAAATATTAGTTCATTTCATTTGATTTGGCAGTTGCACACAGTAGATTATATAACAAAACAAAGTTACAGTGTTGCCACTTCAGTAAACACTTTTCATGAGAAGTTTCAAACCATTAATAAAATAATAATATCAGAAACATAAAACGCTACCAAAACCAGAAAACTGAAAGTTGAACTATGGCAACAGACAAACTACTTGTCGCAAGAAATAAGACAATCAATGCAGAATTTTTCCTTGTTGATAATTCCTAGAGAAAAAAAAAATTGGTGGTTATTGACATGGATAAAATATTTATTTCAAACAGTGTCTTGGAATCAGTCCCTTTTTAAATTTTCCTAAAAACACTCTATGGCAAACTATTAAAAAATTGTCAGCGTGGGTTTTAGTTGGTTTCAGAGAAGGTATTTGTTCTGCTGGAGAATTTATTGCTTTACTAACATATTGGATCTATTTTTTTTGCCAACCTGCTCATTAATTTCTAAGCTTTCATGCACCTTGTTCTTAAATATGCAAATATTTATTAAAATTTTATGTGGAAAATGAGCATTTACATGTAATTAGTGCAGAATATCTTGATGACAAGCTCATTCCAGCTCATTATTGGAAACAAACATTCCTGGAATTTTAGAGGTTGCAAATGAGTTTGCTGCTGCAATCGTCTTCCATTTGCTCCAGCATGATAAGGGATGATCAAAGAGCCAGTTATGGACAACTTCAAGAAAAGCAAACAGCAAGCCATATAGCTCTCCAACTATTAACAATCTTCTTCCTTTACTATACAACTGCAATTTCATAGTAATCAAAGAACCAATGCTTATAGACCTGCCTTCCAAAAAAATGACTCATTCTTTCTGATTAATTTTACAGTAAATTAATAGGAAAGTTAAATTCTGTAATGCAGGATGATGCATATACACCTTGATGATATCCAGTTCCAAAGCTGTACTGTCCTAATACTTTGCTCTTCCTTGCTGAGTACTGCAGCCTCTGAACTCATCCATGAAGACACTGGCAAAATACCGGAATAAACAGGGACATTCAGTGTGCTTTCTCTCAGTCTCTACCTATGAAGACCATTAATTTTCCAAATATGCCTTTAAAATTATAATCACTGAGAAAAAAAGGTATTAAACTATTATCCATTATTAACATTTTTACAGTCCTGATATTCAATGTTTATGGACATCAAAGTGTGTGCAGAAGTGTTGAGGTGACCTCTGTTTGACAATATAACCATTCAGAAAGATTAGTAGAAAACTTTGGGGGAAAAAAGTCTTTGCAGTTGTTTTCATGTAGAAAGAATGTGATATAATTCCTTGGAGAGGATCAAAATTAAATACTTTTAGATTGTGGAACTGGTTGTAAGAGTATTAGGGATATGAAAGTTTCGTGAGCTCTAGGGATAAGATAGAATTAAAAGACTCTGCCAGGATTAAAAAATAAAATAAACTGCCCAAGGAGGCAGGTTTGATAACCATCTATAAAGCCTAGATGTGGAGTGGTAAAACAAAAAGTCACAATCCCCTGATCGAGTGCGGTGAACCAAAAGTCATAATCTCCCTACGGGCCACCCTCAAAACAGGCTGTGTAGGAGCAATACTGAAGCTGTGGCACAGAATCTTGCCCATCTGTAGCAGAGAAACAAAACAAGGCAAACAATAATCCCAAACAATGGTCCGTCTCACTTCACTTTAGTCGTGTAAAATCAGCTGTCTCATTTTTTCATGCCAGGCCCTCAGCATTGAGAACATTTAAACTCCTCTCCCTTAGGGCCTTTGGTCAGGTGAGAGTTATTTCTCCATTGGCTGTAAACAGAATGAGTAGCCCTAAAACCAAATCTAATTTCTAGATCTTTGAGTTAAGATGAGTAAATCTATCCATGTAAGACTAGTCAGAGTTGGCTGGTAGTAAAGCAGTATGTTAAATGGCTTTTCACCATACATCTAGAGATGTATCATTGAAGGCTACCTTCAGCACTCAGCAGCTTCCATTCAGACCTGTACGTGTTTTGTAGGGAATCCTTTTATACTAGCTGAATATTTGGACTGGAGTAATAAATTGCCATAATACCTCAGCCTCAGAAATATACATACTTGTGTGTCTGTGTGTTTCTGTCTGGGCCTGCATATGGCAACTAGCTTGTCACTCACTATGCCAAGTGTAGATTCAGGAGAAGAAATAATAAAAATATTGTAGAAACCTTGTCAGCTCAGAGGATTTCTTGTGACAGAAAAGCCTGAGCAGTGCCGAGGAAAAGGAGTGCACCCTGCGTGTGGAGTTCAGGGCTGATGCCTTGGGGAATTAGGAGATTAACTTTCCTGTTTGTATTGCAGTACCATCTGGGACTACTGGGCTTGGAGCTGGAGCCTTCTGTGGCAAGTAACATGCAAACAGCCAGAAGGTATCTGCCCTGGATTTGTTATAATTTAAATTAAAATACAAAAGACAGCAGACAGATATAGATGAAGGGAGGGGAGGGGAGGGGAAGGAGGAGCAGTGAGGCAATAGAGCAACAGGGGCTGAAACACTTTCTAGTTTTGCGTTAGAGCCAAGGAGAGGTTTCCCAAGCAAAGTGAAGGGAAGTGACCATGTGCCCTCCTGGATGTCCATAGGTAGCTGTCCCTCAACATATGGAGGATCCTGAAAGTAAGTGTGAAGGTATTTTACATTCAACAGCTAAGAGATGCACATTGATGAGTTCAGATTGTGAGTTCAAAGCCAGGAAGAAGGAGATCTGAGAGATGAGAGGTAACACAAAGCGTAAGTTCTATTGAGCTTTGACAGTAACAAAGATATTCCGTGAGGTTCATTGAACGGAACAGACTGTCAGACAGCATTCAACCAAATGTGTTTCTTGCCACATAATTATAATTACAATTATTTCTTGCCTTTTAGTTACAAAAAAAAAAAAAATAAAAATCTTCAGTATTTTTTTTTTTTGGTAATTGTTAGCATGCAATAGGAATGAATTTATAAAAACCCAAAACATTTAAAGCAATTCAGTTTGTTCCTAAGTTGTACAATCACCAGTTATCACACTGTGAAACTTGTTTTGAAGAAATAGTTACATAATTGAAGGATAATTAACTGGGCCCATTCCAATACATTCATTATAAAACAAGACTGAAAACATCAAAGCTGCTTCAAAACTTATTTAATATCTCCTCTGGTCTTGAGAGGTTTGGTTGGTTGGGGTTTTTTTTGAAAGCCTGACACTCTGAGAATCCATTTAGTGACCTTGAATTTGGAGTTGCTCCATCACCGCTAGATTTTGTGCCATGTAATCAGTTATAGCCTCAAGAACATCCTGCAATACAAGTGACACAAGATAATTCAAAGCTGTTAGATAGGGCATCTGAGACATTAAAAGCTTTGGGCTGATTTTTTAAAGCATGCCTCTTCTGTGTGCTTGGGCGATTTTGACACAAACACCTCTGCACGTCAAAAAAACAAAAAAAAAAGAATATACTGGAGACCCTTCAGAAAGCTATAACATGAATCATTGATCCTGAGAGGTGAGCTGCTGCTCTTAGTTTTGTAAGTAAAGCAGTAGGTTAATGTAGAATATATAGTATAAAATAGAATATAAGGAATTATTAGTTCCATTTATGATGGCTTTAGCACAGATGAGATAGGCTTTTAATCTCTAATGAAATAATCAACAGAAATGATTCCCATTGTCTGTCTCGCTTGTATTTTGCTCTAAATTCTTTAGCTTTTATTAGTGGGGGCAGAAGAGAAATAGAGATAGAAGATTGGATGTCTTTAAAATGTTAAAACAGAGTGAAATTTGTTTGTTTGTTTATGTTCTTCACAGATTGCTGAAAGTGGGAACAAACTCCTCAATGTATCAGCAGTGGCTGAAAGAGCAACACCCATTTTGTGGATTGCCATTCTCTCACTCTGAACTTCCCCAGCTATTTTAAGAGTACTGCTGAAATCTATGAAGTATGATGAAATGTGATTCAATTGAGACGCACTTGATTAATTGAACTGAAATGTCAAATTATTTAATATGTGACTTACCTTTCACTGGCATTATCAACAGCAGTTCAAACAATGGAAGCACTGGAATTGTTTTAGGTAGTATTTGTCCTCGTTTTAAACCGAAAAGAAAACTAAACTAATATTGTGTAGGATAATGCAGTTATCTTTCATAGCTGAGCAAGGAAGGAAGGTGAAATAAAGATTTTAACAAATGCAATGAAGAGTAAGAAAGGCAGCGAAGACATACTTGGCTCTGGCATGGACAAGAGTAGGTAACTTTACCTACTTTTGCTGTATCTGAGTTTCTGGAAAGAAGCAGATGAGGTCTATGGGCTCACTGTTGATCAGAGAGCAAGATAAAATGTACCATTTGAAGACCTGATGTGATTTGGCGGGGTGTGTGTGTGTGTGTGTGTGTTCATACTATTGTGAAATTGCAAGTGACTCAATTAGTCATCTTAAGGGGTTTCTGAGTGCCAACAAAGATGCAGCCATGGACATCCTCCAGCCCATCCAAATAGTAAGACAATCCTTGGGTTTCAGGACAAGGAGGGGCAGATATTTTTGCCCGTGATCTCTGTCATTGTGGTTTACAGCTGTCAGGAGAGACAGTGCTGAGGGAACTGCTACTTGCAAAGGTCATACTGAAGATGCATTTTGACTTCAGGACACCATACTCAGCAGTGTGTTTCAAAATTTCCCTCCTTAGCGCTTTGTAAAGGTGGTGGAGTTCAGGAGAGCTGCACAGGGAAGTCTTCTTGGTCCCCTGCCATCATTTGACTGTCAGGGTGCTGTGGGACTTGAGGACTGTCTTCTGTAGCTATTGAGGAGTCGGGAGGAGGGACATGCGCAGCGCCATGGAAAATCAACTGATTACTCAAAACATGTTCTTTACCTTTTATATTTAGGTTTGAGATTAAATCTCTAGAAATAAAAAAAAAAAGTTATTAAATACAAGTTAAATAACAGAATACACAAGACTAAAATTTCAGGTTTTACTTCATTAAAAGTATTGAGCTACACAAGCAACGAGTGCTAACATAATCAATTTGGTAATATAGTCACATAGATCAATGTCTTTACTTGCCATTTAGTATCGCTTATTGATTTGACACTATTGTCTTCACAGCCAGGTCTTAACATTCATCTCGTTATAAATAAACACGCACTGTGACAAAACTAGACATTTCTGCATATTCTTTGTTATATGTATTGCAGAAAATTGCTGGGTGGAGGATTGCGAAGGCAGCAGAAAAAAAATTATTTTTATAGCAGCAGTTTTTTCCACTGCTGGTAGTAGATACTAGGACAAGATATGTCTTTGAAGTAATAGCAGGTGTAAGACTTACTAGACCTATTTCATTTTCCATGGTGGATACAGCAGAGGCACCCAAACGGGGAAATATTGAACTGGTGGAAATAAAAAGCTTCAAAGAGCCATTGTGACCGTATTACCACAGGTCTGCACTTCTGAACAAAGCCACGTGCCTTGTATCTTTTGCTCTGGAAAGCAGACATTTAATTTCTGCCCTTTTGACTTGGTAATTACACAGTAGTCACATCACACAGCGTTGTCCAGTGTTTTGGCATGGAGGAACTTCTCCTGTGCCTTCTGAGTGTAGTGAGTGATGTGTTCAAGATGCACCCAGAAGCAGACTAAGAATGTCTCTGATGCAGACTGAAGTGACGTTGCTCAATGAGAACCTTCCCGAGTATTGTCTCCTACCTGAGGTTCCTTAAATCTCTAAAAACTTCTGACCAGCTGTAGGTGTTGTGGTGCCTGTGTGTAACAGCAGTGGAGCACTAGGGTAAGGCTTGACATTTTCTTAGATGCTAGAGAAGAACAGAGTTGGGGGGGAAAGGGACTCTGTTCTGCAGCCCACAAAATGTGGGGGACACGGACATTTTGGAAGCATCATAGGAGCACTCTGAGTGTATGTGAGCCCCCACCCTTTGTTTTACTCCAATCTCTTTAGAGCGTCATATTCTTTTGAAGGCAAATATTGTGGCTCAGAAAAAGAGATACAATTATGAAGTGATGGAGATTTTGCAAACTTGATTGATTCAAAACCAAACAATCTAACCTGCATCTCATCAGACAAGTACTTCAGTGCCTCTGTATATGCTCTGATTTAAGCATTTTCAGTATTTTTGAAGATTGTAGAGGAACAAACAAAGCAATCACTACCTATTATCAGATATTTTACGCTAAAACCAACAGAGATGGTCTGATGTACATCATGGGTAATCCTATTTTGAAAAATAGAACAACAAGGAGGCATTCAATTTATTGATCTTTTATCTTCATTAGTTCCTATCTCATCTGTCTTCCTTCTCAGCATCATAAGCAGCAAAGCAGATACAGATATGGGGCCAGAAGCATTCATAGTAACTCTGAGACCAGATCTCATGCAACAGAGGAGCTATTGCAGTCTTCTTTTTTTCTTCTGGAATAAGAGCATTTTTAATTGCGATCTTCAGATCAAGTTGATCTTCATGTAATTATGCAATAGCAAATACAGTCCTGCAAGAGTCTTTTCCCAGCAAGGCCAGTGAGTCTTTTCCTCCCTCTGGCCTCCTGTCAGTGTCACATTCAACCCAGTGATGTTGGGGAGATAGGGAACACACTGTCAGCAGCCAGGGTGAATTCTCCTTTTGTCTTTCACATATGTATTTACAATTAAAGCTACTTGACTGAATTTGTGAACCAGAAAGTGGAACAGAGCTCTCCCAAGCTGCACGTCAATTTTGCACTCTTCTTTTGAAAATGTGCCTGCATTTACACAAAGTGAGCCCAAGTTTGACTAGAGAGAGCTGTGAAGTATTAAGGAAGTGTAAAAATCAGGGCATGACAGTAAGGAAGTGCACTAGAGAAGCTTCTGAAGAACTGCTCCAGTCACAATGTAGTGCCAGAATATTCCTTCTTGGCATCATCCTGAGGGAAAAATGAAACCTCATGAGAAAGGTAGAAAAACTCCTGCTTGAAAGTGCCAGCATCACACAGGATTAAATTAAAAAGCGTGAAAACATTCAGCAGTTTAATGAAATGACTGAGTCCATTTCTTTAGTCCTTCCAGCACATTTCATTCACTCCATTTTTAAAATTAGATTATTTGTATTCCCTCCAGATTCAGTAATTCTTTTGCTATTTTGTCATTAAATTACATTATGTTTCCTATCTGTACCTTTTGTTTTTTCCCCAGGATGTGTCATTTACACTTTTTTTTGGTCCCCGGTAGAACTTTTTACATCGAAGCCTTGTTCTGGCCTCTTAGTATTCCTGTGTGATGTTCTACATAATCTTTCTAATGTTCTATGAATATGTCTGTGTAATATTTCTGTAGCTACTAGAAATGAGTCTTAGGTCCAGAAAATTAGCATAGCTAATGGGTAATTAATTGTAAAAGCTAGCTGGAACTGTATTTTGCATCTTCAAAAGTAGACTCCTCTTTTTCTGTTACCTATCAGTCTATATGAAAAAGAGAAACCCTTTTGGAATTTATTTGAAAAAAAAAATATTTGACACTATCTCAGTGAGAAAAGATTTTTAAAAAATAACAAAATAAACACTTCATTATTATTATTATTATTATTATTATTATTATTGGAAATTTGATACTGTCATTTTGAGCAGTCTTACAGGCAAGATGCCTAAGACTTCAGTGGTCCATGTAGACTCCTTTGGGAGTAATGCATATGAAATTAATTTTATCTAGGCTATCACACGTAGTAACTGAAAATTGCCTACCTAAAGTGCAATCGCTAGTTTCATTTCTGTGATGCTCACGAGTATCCCTAGGGAAAATTTGCAGGTATGCTCTGTGGTTATATAACACTCATTGAACTCTGGCATCCCCCAAACATTCCAGCAGACCTTTATGAAATATCAGTAAAAAACTGTAACTTCTTAAAAGTCCATTCTCTTCTTTTAACCAAAATACCCTCTGACTAGAGTGTAGCTGCACAAAGAAATTCATCCTTGCAGATAAAAAGTTCTGAAGAGTCCATTTACTTTACTGTGATAGCACAATAGAGCTCCCTGCTCCCCCTGTATTAACAGGAGGTGGTTCTGACTTTATGGTGAAAAATAACTTGCAGAAGCAGGTTTTCACATTATTTGAACACTGATAGGGGTCACCCTAGTGACTCGCCTTTTAATCTAATATAAAAGAGAATTACATGTGGTGAACCAGCTGCAGAAGAAGCCTTGGGCCTCACTCATTGTGCAGTTGACAGTTCTGTCATTCCCGAGGAGAAGGGCTGTCAAGGGACATGCTGCCTGTAAAGAGATGCTTGGTCTCTGCTGATGCTGGAAGATTCAAAGGAATAAATGATCTGAAAATTAGGATTTTAAAAAGACCTTTTTTTTTTTTTTTCTCTGTTCAGTGAATAGTGAAGTTAACAGGACAGTTCAAGAACAAGTTTTTACTAACATGCTTTACTGGGGATACAAGCTCCCCCAGCCTAAACCAGAACAGATTTGGAAGTTATATTAAAGCTTACGAGTTAAAAAAGTAAATGATTACAAATTCATGTCTTAATCTGAAAACACGGACCTCTTTCCATTTGTCATTTGTAGGTGTCAGCAGAAAAGATGTGAAAAAGTTTCAGTTTCTCCCTTAGTTGTAAGGACTTGATCCCCATTCCAAGATGACACTCATCTGTTTCAGACTGAATCATCTAACTTGAGGCATCTAAACATGGACTATTGACAGGATTCAGTTTCCTGAGGTTCCTCACTGAGTGACATTCCCAATGCACCTGCTCCCCAGCTGCCTCTTCTAGAAAGGTGTGAGTCTCGAGCAGGGTTTAGCCCATCAGACAGACCTGTGTGGATGTCTTGATAACTACAGGCATCTCAAAAGGCCTCAAAATCCTGCACTGAGCTTCTGACCAGCACAGGCCCTTTAATCTGGAGAACAGCTCATGTTGCTCTGAAATGGATCTTAAGTGCAGGTCTGGCTGAGCCCTCTCTCCCAGTCCACTTGCTCAGCTGACAATGCACAAGATGCAGTTGCTCTCGTCAGCATCTAAGGTAAAGAAAGCTGCAGTGGGAGTGGGAGTTGGGATCTAAAGCAGACTGATGCTCTTACAGAGCAGTACTAGGGACATACCAGGCAGCACTAGGTGTGGGCAGCAGAACCAAACTGTACCAGACGGTAACAGGAGAGCCTAGACTGTGTACATTTAGGTGTTTTAGTGGTGAATTGAATACATTTCTAAATGCCTGCACAAAAGACTACATGGGTTTGTGCTCAGTATGACTCGGATCTTTTTAAAGTAATCTTCTGCTACTCCGCTGCATGGAATGACTTGGCAGTCCCTAGGAACAAGTGTCCTTACGGTGCCCTCTGCCTCACTGCTTTTAGGAAAACTTCCCTTGGAGCTGATAGTGAGAATGTACTCCAGGATAATGGAGAGCAGAGCATGGAAATTCTCTGTGGGTGCCAAAGGTCAGCATCTGTTTCCAAGCTTCTCTTGCTCTGGTGTTGAATCTGGAGTTGGATTTTTTTTGTGCCTTAAAGGGAGTAAGGTGATGGAGCTGTGCAGGCTTTCCAGTGTGCATGCGTAGTGGGCAACTCTACAGACTGTAGTGAACTTCTTGGTGGCCTCAGGTAAATCTGAGGATACAATTCAAAGCTGATGATAGCTTTTTGTTGGTATATTTTTCTTTTATAAATAGATAGGTGTTGTTACACCTCTATCAGTTCTATGCCATATCACCTCCCCATAGTGATGTTTAGCCATCATTATTTACGTTAGAATTCACCTAGTGAAAATCCATTCCTATAACTAGGGTAAAAAATCAGTGCTATACTAGTAATCAAATTACTACTATAGCACTGCCCCAAGTAAGAAAGCATTGCAGGGATGGGTAGGAAACTTAAAAAAAACCAACAAATTCTCTTTCACTATAGATTTATGGTATATATAGCATATATATACTAACTGTGTGTACTGTAAAGCAAACTAAGAGGACAGAAAGCATAATTTGGTTAATGAGGATTCTGACTCTAAATGATTCTTTGGTCTTGAATCACTTTAAAATCTACCTGGCAGTCTAAATTTCCAGATTGCCAGCTCTGGACTGCAAGGAAGCTCCTGCCTGTGCCAAGCCAAAGCACGCTCCACACAGACAGCCTGTGTCGGGGAGATTAAACCCCAGAGGAAAATCTTTTGAACAGTTCTAAAAATACCATCTATCTTCTTATTCTTCTCTGCCAAAACAAATTACTAATATTTACCCTATGTAAAGACTCCAGTAGCATTGCTATTGGGAACTCAGCTGCTCTGAGACCGTAAATCCACCCAAAAATCTGATAAAAAAAGCACAGAAGAGCAAAAAAGAAGGTATTATTGTAATATACTCGAGGTACATGGGCATGCAATTGTCAAGCACTTACAGGGAGATGGACAAGATGACCTAGACTATGTGTATTTTCTTCTATATCAAAAATTGTTATGGTTCTCTAATTAGGTCAAACAAAGTCATGCATTCTTCAGCCTGGAAGTGGTGCCAAGTGTTATCAGTATGAGAAGGCAGGACATTTAAACCACTCAGGCAGGTGAAGTCACTATCACTGATACTATTTTCCTGAGTGCTGATAATGGCTGCTCAGCTAATCCAGTTCATATACTGCTTTGCTGTGTGGTAATGATATTTGCACCCTTGGAAGACAGCCACATGCTATTGAAATGATGCTCGGTTGTGTTTCTGTACCAGTTCTGCTTCAATTGACCTGACTGCAGTGTTATCAAAGTGTTCGGTTTATAGAACATAAAGCTATAGTTGGTATCTCCTTGATGGAAAAGAAAAATCAGTCCCTAAACACAGTGACCTCAATGCATAAATAGAGATGACATTTTTCTTGAATGCAAGATGGAGCAAATTCCCTTTGGGAGTTCATTTTCTTTTCACTGCTATTTTAAAGCTACAGGTTGCTAATGGACTGTCATTCACATCTGCGCAGAGCAACCTTCATGTTTGCCCCTGTCTCCTTGGTGACCAGCTGGATGCAGGCTAATGGGTGGGCTGTGTATGGAGTGAGTTTGTATTCATGTAGCTCAGAAAGCTACTCTTCCCTTTTTCTAACATAAAACCTGGGTCTGCTCTGACTAGCGTGTAGCCAGATGTTGTCTACATTAACAAATAATTCGGTATAGCAGGGGTGGAGCTGTGAATTGAAACAGTGGGGTCTTGAGACATCTACATTGGCCTTGTCATTCAGAAATTCTGCTTTGGACAAGGTTTAGGCTGCTCCTTTGGAGTAGTTATCCCTACCACAGGTGGTTCAAAGATGCTTGCAGGGTAAGTCATTAATTTTAGACCTTTTGTTTCCATTAGTGGTTGGAACACGCTTGGCAGGCACTCAGGGCAGGTCTCCTCTTGTAGTTTCCATGGAATGCAGGCCAACGGCACTCACCGAGGCTGATCCCTGAACCAAACCAGTGTGCAAGAAGCGGAGGAAAATTTTAGGCTTGCTTTAAATGCTCTACTGCTATTATCAAAAATACTAATGGAGAGAAAACCACTCTCTCTGAAGAGCCCCTACTTGAAGCCTGATTTTTATTGCAGAAATAATGAAAAAATTAAGCAAAACACATAGCCTCAGACTTAGCTATTTTAAGTTTCTCATCTCCCCACTGTAATTCATTTCCTTCTGCCTTAAGATTCTTTATTCTCTTGTATTGAGATGTCCTGGCTGAAATGATGTGACTACAGATGCTGTGATACCAGAGCACGTACTTAAACACAAGGTTCCAGAATCTGATAAGAGTATGTCAGGAGCTTTTGGGGTCCTAGGGTGCAACCAACCTCAAGAACTCTTGATTACTCAAGAGACTAAAAGGCACGTCTTATTTTAACGAAAGTAAGATGAGTGCAGACGCAGGGGTCCACTGTTGTGCATGAGAATACTAGTCCAGAATTCCCATCTAGCTGCTTTGCTAGAGTTTGCAAAGGGAAAAATAAGCTTAAATTCCACTTGGAACTGTGGCACAATCAGACAGCATGCCATCCTTGCCCTTCCTCCATTAACTTTGAAAACCTTCTTCATAATCTGCATTCCGACACTCATTGTAAATGGAATGCCTCCCAGTGGAGAGCGCTCGTCAAGCTCCTAATTTTTGCCCAAGGGAGTGCAGAGAATCATAAGCAGGTTTTCTATACAGGGTTGAATTTCATCTAAAATTAGATGCCAGTGGCACATCATTACGTTTCAGGGCAATACAACTAATAATTATCAAATACAGGATCTGAGGAGAAATGAAGTAGCTTCAGAAAATGTGAGCAATTAGTGGGACAACAACAACAACAACAAAAAACAACAACAAAAAAGACAACTTTTTTGTTCAATATATGATAAACTCGTGGGCAGGAATATAATTTCTAAATAAAGTAATAAGTGAAGTGGGCTAGGTTTGTGCCTGTTGTATGAATATCTTGTTTGCTTTGTCACTTTAGTTTTCCGTTATTTTATTGTATCCTGACTGCTTTTTTTGTTTGTGGGAAATAGAAGCATAACGTTAATTTCATTATCCCACTCTACATGCAAGTGTGTATTACGTTTGCAAATGAGGAAGTGGTTAAGGAGAAGCAAGTTCAGTCAGAGGGTTTATTATGCATGCACAGCCAAGCGAGTGCTTGTTTCAGAACAGCACATCTCGAACAGCTGCGATAAGGATTGCCAGGATTTAAGTAGGAGCTTTATGAATAGAATTTTTTTAAAAGTAACTACTATAGAAATTACTTCAGTTCATTGTCCTCTGCATGTTTTATCTTGAGTAGCACCGGAAATTATGGTATTCGTTATTAGACAATTAAGTATTCATCATTAAAATCTAAAACAGAGAAACAAGGGACAACGGTGAGTATTATTAAAATATGTAGTTTGCCATAAACTCTCATTATTGTAAGTAGCCTCCTTTTTTCTATGGCATCTTAAGTAAAAATGAGAAGAACTGCAAAAAAAAGATGTGTTTTAACACTAGCCATAAAAATAAAAATCTTGAGAACAAGAATTTTGGACGTTCAAACTAATCTAAAATACTTGTTCCCGTAAAATATGCTCTTTGCTGTAAATTCCGAGATATTAATACTATGCATGAAGTGATGTGACCATAAGTTTGCTTGAAGTGATTTGTGAAACTGCAGCTCATTAGCAGAGCCAAGCTGGTAGCAGAGATAGTAGTAACACTAGTTCTCCTGATGGCACAGTATAATGTGGCAGCATTATTTAGAGTTAGAGATGCCAACTTCTCTTTCTTGTGAAGTCACACTTAACGTATCTGAGCTCTGGTTTTAGTTCATAATGCAGGTGGCCCGCTCTCAGTGACTTGGTGATACATGAAGGATACTGACGTAGAAATAAATCACTGGTTTTTTTGATATAAACTAGAATGCGTACTTTAAGTAATGTCATATATCGATTTAAAATATTAGCGATATAACAAAAACGATACTGATAATATATTAATTGATGTTATAATAACAGTAGCATTAATTTGATATTATATATAGCATAATATTTTTATTATATTATTGTACTAATGATGTAATAGTATAATAATATAATGTATATAATAAGTATATTAGATGGAATTATAATTTCACAGTCATGTATACTGTACTGCATAAGCTATGCATAGTATATAAACTAAACAGAAAGGTTGAAGTATGTATGTCAATATGCTGAGTTATCTTTTTTCACCTAGTTAAGTAATATGAAGTTTTTCTTTCATCTTCCATGGTTATATCTTCTTCTTCTTCTTAATTTTCTCCAGCGCCTTGCCATTTGTTCCTTTATTTTCCAACCACCTTTGTCTTTGTGATATTTTCCCATGCGTTCTAGGTATCTTCCTTCACTAAAGTTACTGTACAACTGGTCACGCGGTTCACGGGGCTAAGGCTGGAACATGCGATGCTATTTCCGGCACAACCACAAACTTGCAGGCAAATCTTACTCGTGTCATCTCGCCGCTCGCTCTCGCGTCTTCCACAGTGCTGGAAGTGTGTGGTTTTGCACCGAGCTCCGCTGTCCTCCAAGCGATTAGAAAAGGGATATGAATAAATGCAGTGCTGTGCTGCCAGCTTGATTCGCCTTGCGTGGGCAAGACGTGAAAAAGGGCCAAGAACTTTCTGAGGAATTTCCTAGCTATTTAACTTCAGGAAGGCATTCAAATCCCCGAAGAAAGGACACATAAAACTGCACTTTTTCTCTTGGTATTTCCTGATGTTGTCTCATTAAACATGCTGGATTTATGCTGGGCTCCTCATAGGCAGCTGTGGTGTCTAATTCTGCATTGCAGGTTCCATCACACAGCGCGGTGCGTGTGAGCTCAGTGCTGCCAGTTTGAGTCTGGTGAGGCTAAAGTCCTAGCACCGCTTTCAGTGCGGGACTTAGGCAGGCTTCAGAATGACGTTTTGAATATTAAATATAAGCTTATGCAACCATATGACAAATAGACTTAAAGATGAAGACAGAGATGACCATATAAATCACATATGGACTTGGTTGCTTTTTATTTCCCTGTATAAAACATATATTCTGGCAAAACTTGTCAGAGCTATTCTACTGGAACAGAAGAGGTTATTTTGAATACAAAAAAAATATCCTGTGCAGAATTCAGAACTGTTATTTTGAATACACAAAAATACGTTGTGCAGAATAGAGAGCTGGAATTTACTGTATCGAGGTCACTGAATACAGTTGAGTGTTCAGCATTTAAGGGCTGTGTCCTCTAAAATGGGGAAAAAGAAAATTTGCAGGACAGCAATAACTGCTACTATGAAGTTTGATTCTCACCTGGTCACCCCTTCCATGATGCAAATGAAGGCCTGATTGGTTTTAAATCACTACAGATGTGCTTCCCAAATGGTCTGATCATAACCCTAATGAAACAAGCCAGAAACTCTGCTTTAATAATTTCATATGGCACAGTACTTGTGTTTAAAAGGGAGGAGAGTATCTCTAAACACAGACACTGAGACCTGACAAAAGTATTTTTCCCTGGACGTTGCTATCGTTCACTTGTGCTGCTCCTCCCATGAATGAATGGCTGTGGATGCTTCCACTACTGAGAGCGCATGTCCCATCAGAAAGCCATTGACATCAGTGTGAGCCAGCTCAGAAGAATCCACCTTCATATGAATACATCAAATCTCATACTGGCCAATTTTCTGTTGGGTTTTCCTGCCAGTAAATTGACGCTGGAATGGGAAGCTGCTCAGGGATGAAAGTTAGACTGAAATCAGCAGTGATGGAAATGTACCAGAATAAGTTGCTTTCAAATAAAATGTAAAGAGTGAAGTGTCAATGGGATGTATACAAAATAATGAGGTTTAGAGACTTGAGGCTGTGGAAAGTTTTGTGTGGAAGGGAAGTAATTAACAGAATACCATATAAAGTAACTCCTCTAAACTTACTTATATAGTTGCTATGTGAAGTTCGTTGGGTTTTTTCTGCTCATCCACATTAATTCCTTGTTAAACTTTTCATTCATATTGTAAGGACCAACTCAGTCTGAATTACCCAATGGTTTAGAAATTACATTCGTATCAATTACGGGCATATATGTGATGTTACCACTGAGCGTGGCCCCCAGACCCTCTCCTACTGTGACCACTCAGAGAAGTCTCAAGGACTACGCTGCTGCTAGAATTATAAAACCATAGAATCCCTCAAGTTGGAAGGGACCCATAAGGGTCATGGAGTCCAGCACCCTGCTCCTCGCAAGCACTACCTAAAACTAAACCATATAACTAAGAGCAAAGTCCAGACTAAAGTTGCTGTTTGTTTCCTTCTGCTTTGATACACACAGTTATGTAGTGAAGCCAGCGGCAAAGCAGTGAGATTATAAGCAGGTTGTTTTTTTTGTTTGTTGTACTTTATTCAAGAACAGGCAGTTTAATATGTAGGTTTTAAAAACTGGGAGGAAATGTCTCATCATTAATTCATTGAGTTGTCCATTTTAATTAGATCAAGAGTCTGTAATGGACATAAATTCAGTCAAGTTTTTAAGAAGACTCACTCTTAAGAAATGTGAAACAGTAAGTCGGGATATTCAGTGACCGTACTTGTGGAGTTGAGAACTCTCCATTTGTATTTATAATAGGTGACGGTGAAGCCAAAAATATTCTTCCAAGTTGAGAGGCACCAGCCTAGCTCATTTTTTCTGAAATCAAGAACCACTAGCATTGCACTATGTTCAGTATGTTCATGGGATTAATTAACACCCCAGGAGGCCACGTGTAACAGCATCAGGCTGTAATCAGCCACTCGAGTTGTTGTCTCAGGAAGCCTTAGGTCTCCATGGCAGCACCAGAAGTGCTTGTTAAGTCTGAGTAATGCGTTCCCAACCAAGCACTCGTGACAGAATGAGCTATCTGTTACGCTGTTTATTCATTTGAGGGGAGGTGAGGATGGATCAGCTTTTATTTGTTCAACAAAGTAGCTATTTGAGATCTTTTGTGCCTCAAATACTGACATATTTATTTTAAACTGTATGTTGTATTCTACAATGCTGCTCCTAATACCAGTGATCGTGTATGGTGAATTCCAGAGCGCAAGAGATGTTTGCTATCAATCTGATACCATATTAGTCCGTTAATCAAAAATATCACAGCAGAAAAACTGTAGTCTTTGATTATAAACAAGAATTCTTTTCCTTTTTCACATCTTGGTTGGTTTTTTTTCAAATCTACCTCTGCAAGAATATGCTCACCCTCTCTTTTTATAATCTCAGGGAACCCCCCTGGATCTAAATTTTACCTACTCTTTTGTTTGTTTTGGTTTTGTCACTCACTATGCTTATTATAGTTTGATTTTATCCTCCCATTAGAATTAGCAGTAAAACTTCTATTGCTTCTGGAACTACACTGGACTGTGCTAGACCCTGGGTTGGAGATAGAGGTGGCTGCATCTCTGACTTGCTGATACTCATTTTCTGGGGAGGGACCTCTCCAAGAGGAGAGGATTGAGTGGAGTATTTTAGGCAAACATTTTCAGGAAGCCCTTCATGCTCTTTTATGATATATCCTTACCCTTGGTGAGAAAATTTGGTAAATGGCACCAAGGTGTCCCAACCAGTTATGAGAGAGTTTCTCTACACACTTGTGAGGGCCAGGAATTTCCATCAGTGATGTATTCTGACTAAAATTTCTCTTTTCCATGAGTAGGTAATCAAACACATTGCAGACTTGCAGCTACTTAAGTAACGTCATTATTGACTGTACTTCCTGGCAAACACAGAAACTGGGAAGTAGGACCAGAGTTCTGTCTCTGCCGTGGGTGGTAAGTTGAAGGAAAAGAGGGACAAAAAAAAAGTAAAATAGAAGGAAAGTGAAAAAAAAAGCCACAAAGTCATGCAAGATACCATGGGATGAAAGTATTCAGTGCAAGAATGTAGACGTGGCACAGACTTTCTGGATTAGTCAAAGTGTATTCAGTTTTAAGGCTGGACGTGCTAGACAGAAACTGCATTAATGTCATCAGTCAATGACTGTTTTCATGCATTCATGTTAATTCTTTAAATATGTCAATAACTACTGTCTTTTCCTTGGGGACATATTCCTAAATTATCACACAGAAGTAGTTTTAGAAAGCAGTTATTTTCCTTTGGGTGCAGGGGACACTACCAGGCAATTATTCCTGCTTGATGGCTTTTGAGCGTGGGGTGGCAGAGAGTTTTACTTTGGAAATTGTCATAATGGTGCCATTAATCTGTAAGTTAAGTGCCCAGCTGTATTTAGAAATTAAATTATTTTTGTCAGGTGTGCTGCAGGGTGGGCTTCAAGCCATAAGTATTTGGCTAAAAAAGAGCTAGAAAAAGTATCCCTCCTTCCCTTCCCTCCCACCTCCTTCCTGTCTTACTCCCTCACTCTCTCCCATCCTTTTTTTTTTTTTTTTTCAATCAGAATGCAAATATTATACTTTCATTTGCCAGGTGAATGAAAGAATTTATTTTCATTCCTTTGGCTCAGATCAGTGGGATTGCAGCATGTATAAAACTGCAGACTTAAGAAAACAGCATACAGAGTTTTGCAACTTGCATGAATGCGTTTGGGGAGGGGCAGAGTAAGAGGGATATAAATGTGTGTAAATAACGCTCCTTTTTCCATTTGGACTTGAGAGAGCAATTTGGAATTCATTCTTTTTTTCGTCTTCTTTAAAAAATAAATAAATAAAAATGGGCAACAAGAAATGCATGAAAAGCTAATGTGCAGGAATATCTCAATTTCTGGTTAAAAACATGTCATCAAAGTCTCCATAATGTCATGATGAGGCAGTATTTTACAGGGTAGATCTAAGCAAAGGTGGACACCATAGATATAATTCAAATGCATGATTAATACTAACCCTGTAAGGTATTTTTCTGAAGTAGATTGCAAGTAAAAAAAATTTACCAAACTGTACTTACTAAAAACTTATTAATATTTTATCAAAAAGTTAACAATTACCCTTTGTTGCTATGAGCAATGGAAAGACACTGATACCAGACATCATATTGCATCATTTATTATATTGAATTAGTCTACATGAACTGGCTTTAATATTATGGTATCTGCAAAGAAAGAGTCAAACAATATTAGAAGAGGAAGGATGTAAATGTTTAATGTTGTTGGTATCAAAGACTATCAAAGACTATCTGATATGATTAGTCTGTATTTTATAAAAAAGGTACTTACTAAAAATAACGGTTCTAACAGCCATTGATGAGTTGTGAGATAACTGTTCCTGCGCTCCTACATAGTCACTGCAGGATCAAGATTGTTATTGTAATGTGCTTTTAGCCACATCAAGTATGAAAGACACTGAACGTAAGTTAAGATCTGCTCTGTTCTATGGAAGAAGGTTGTAGGTCAAAATGTACAAAAATCTTAAATTATGTCAAGTAGGCTTTATCTGAAAAGAGATGTCAGACAGAGAAATACATCACACAATCTATTAGATGCAGTGCTGGGGCATGCATTGTGCTCAGAAAATTGCAATTGAAAAACGAGAATGGTAAGAGAGAAATGGAGGATGAACTCTTCAGATTAATTGATAATACCTCACTCATCAGAAAAGAACTAAAAGAAATAATCACTTGAGAGGAGAGAGAAAGTAGTATGAAATAGTGAACAAATTGAAGGAATTGACTTTAAATGGAAGGCAGAGAATAATGTCACAATCAGACTGAAAGCCCCACATCTGTGCAGAGAAGCGGCACTATAAGGAAAACGTGAGCCAGGTCTTCTTTTTTTTTCTTCTGTGTAACAGGAATATTTTTTTCTGTGTAATTTTAAAAAAACCATTTCTATTCTGTCTCCATTTTGAGATAGTCATGCAGAAATATAATTTCACTACAGCCTTAGTAGAGAGTCTAGATTTACAGCAGTCACACAAGTCACCATATCTGCAGAGTAGCTGGAAGCACTCTGAGATACTCTAGAATTTTCTGTCTTTTGAATCTTACCCATGAGTCTCTTAGAATTTGCTTTAAATGCCTAGAATCTAATCCTAATAGTAATAAAACCACATTCATTTCCACTGTTATCCCAGAAATTATTTCGGCCTCTACAACCTTTTGTGTTCTCAGATTGTCCTTGAGTCACATCCCTTCATCTTTTGGGGGCTGTTCCTATAGTTACAGAATGACAATGATTTTATTATTTTTTTAATGGCAGTGTTAGTATTTGGAAATTGTTATTTAAGTACTTCATATCTAGAAAAGACTTTCAAAATAAGAAGTCAAGTGCTAATCATAGTCCTAATATAGGACATAAGCAAGCTTAGAGGTAAAAATCCAGCAGCAGCACATTTAAGCAGGTTTAGTATAATTGTAGGTTTCCTTAAATCTTCAAAACAATTTAGTTTTTTGTTAGTATAGTCATCCAAACCACATCACAGAATCACAGAATCACAGAATGTTAGGGATTGGAATCATATAGTCCCCTTTGGAAATGGATTATGCTCCGTCTTAAAATGACACCGTCTGCTTCGATGTGCAAGTTGTTCTTAGTCTGTTCTGGTAATGATGAGAAACCCTCTGGATTCCAGTGTAAATATAGTGAAGGCTTTATGTACCATTTGGTCTTTAGGCTTAGGTGTACCTCTTTTGGAAAGCCTACATTTGCTGTATTCAAATATTATATTTATATTTCTTTATTTTTTACATTTATATCTCAGTAGTTGGTTAATACCTGGGAGAAGATCCCTCATCATTTTCTCTTTCAGCCAGGACTTGTCTCAACGCAGGTGCAGGACCTTGCACTTGGCCTCATGAGGTTCCCACAGGCCCACNTTCCTTAAATCTTCAAAACAATTTAGTTTTTTGTTAGTATAGTCATCCAAACCACATCACAGAATCACAGAATCACAGAATGTTAGGGATTGGAATCATATAGTCCCCTTTGGAAATGGATTATGCTCCGTCTTAAAATGACACCGTCTGCTTCGATGTGCAAGTTGTTCTTAGTCTGTTCTGGTAATGATGAGAAACCCTCTGGATTCCAGTGTAAATATAGTGAAGGCTTTATGTACCATTTGGTCTTTAGGCTTAGGTGTACCTCTTTTGGAAAGCCTACATTTGCTGTATTCAAATATTATATTTATATTTCTTTATTTTTTACATTTATATCTCAGTAGTTGGTTAATACCTGGGAGAAGATCCCTCATCATTTTCTCTTTCAGCCAGGACTTGTCTCAACGCAGGTGCAGGACCTTGCACTTGGCCTCATGAGGTTCCCACAGGCCCACTTCTCGAGCTTGTCCAGGTCACTCTGGATGTCATCCCAACCCTCAGGCCCGTCAGCTGCACCACTCAGCAAATTTCCTGAGGGTGCACTCAATCCCACTGTCTATTAATGGAGATAATTAAATAGCACTGTTCCAATATAGGCACCTGAGGTGCACCACTCGTCACTCATCTCCACGTTATCCCTTCATTTTCTGAAACTGGTGATTAGCTGTATTTCATATTTATGTTACTTCCATTCTAGTTCTAATATCCTCTTAGAGCTGGTCATTTGCCCTAGAACTCTTGTTTCTGCACTGTATGGCATTCCACGTAGTTCTTAAATTCACTTAAAGAAATTACATTTTCTAATTACTTCCTTTAAGGTCTTTAAATATGTTCCTTTGCAATGAAAAATGATCTAAGCTCTGAAATTCACTTTATTATGTTTTTCCTTTAAAATTAAGCCCCAAAACCATGCAATTTTGTAGGTAACTTTCAGTTAGGTACCTCATTTCCTTTGCAGGTCAACTCTCAGTCACATTTTCAGAACATCTTTTAGATGCAGCTCCTTAAGTTCCACCGATTTCTGGTAATCAAGAGAAAAATGTTGAATCTCATTGAGATGTTTGATAAATGCCCTCTCTATCCACAGCAAAGATTTTTAGAGGTTATATGCTCCATTTAGGAAGTTGAAAAGGTGTTTAGAAAACCTCAAAGTGCCAGTCCCTTATAAAGCTACCACAAGCAGCAGTATGTCTTAGAATAAATAGAAAAGATTTGCTGAATAGCCCTGCTGGAGTTTTCCTTTGAATTCATATGTTCTATAAGACTGATTGTATATATACATATAAGGCTAACTTTGATGGTAAATCATTTAGGAATAGGTTTATGACTCCTTAAAGTTCCAGCTCGCTGTCTGTCCTAAGAGTTCCTTGCAGGTTTATCCTCCGAAGGGCCTGTAGGACCTGGTAAAAGCTTTGCACTTCTCAGGTCTCAGCATTCCAGTAGCAAATGGCAGTGCATATAATTGAGAATACTGCAGTAATTGGCTGAGTGTGAAAAGTTTGAAGATGTATTTATTTGCAGAAGTTAGGGGCTGCCCTCTGTGACTCAGCTGAGAGAGATGGTATTTACTACTTTCGTAGAAAGAAAAAATATTATTCACTTGCAATAGATAACTCTGTAATTCCTCACTGTAGATCCCACACTGGCAGAAACTACGCATAGAGTTTTCAAGGTGGAGAATGACAGAACATGTGTGAGGTAAATGAAAATACTCTGTATTGCTGGCTACTGCAGCTGAAAAAAAATTACTTGCTTGTTATTCTAACTCCACAGCTAAACTTGCCTAGGAAATTGCTTTAAGTAAGACAGCAGAGTCTTCTCCAGGACGGGGTGGGGGGAGAACATTCAGGGAAGAGTTCATTAATTCAACCACCCTGATGTTCAGATGCATATCCTAATATCAGGACGTTTGTGTGAGTCTCAAGTTTCACACTTGCACACAAGTGCTTTGAATACTTCCTGTGTTTTACCACCTGCCTACAGAGTTTTATAGATCTTTTAAAAGCTATTTTGCTGTAGCTGCAGTAGAAAAGATAAAAATTATGTGCAGTTATCCCAAGAACTGGTGAATGAGGAAGAAGTGGTGAGTAAGCACTGAAAATGGAAGTTCTACAACTACGATCTCTGCCCATCCATGCACAGGCCCTGAGCATCCAGAGATTTTCTGTACCAGACCAGGCAGTTCTACAGGTTTCCCTTAAAAAACATTATTTACAAGTGCTCATGTGAATGATCCCATGAAAATACAAATTACAGGCTGAAATCTGGTTTGTCTCATTTAAGCATGTATCTCACTTTTAAACCTCTGATCCCTACTGTCCTGCTCAAGATATCAGGTTGCAGGAACCAAGTTATTTACTGGTGTAGATATACCCAATAGTTTTTTACAACTGACATTTCACCGATACTGAATGAAGCGGAATCGTTATCCTCAGAATCTTACACAGAACACTACTATTTACATGTCAGAACGTGATTTGTTTTGACTTCCATTGTTGATTTCTATTTAATTTCTTTTCCACTTTAACCTCCTGTACCTTTTCCCTTGCATTTGTGTTTACTCAGCTATTCACAATCTGGGATTGGTGAACGTGATTTCCGCCTCCAAAGTGCAGCACTTGACACATATCTCACTGATTTTTAACTTGCTGGTTTCAGGCCATAACTCAAGATAATTTTGAATCCCAATCCTGGTCCCTAAAGCATTTGTATGCACTGTGCTGTTAATTAGTGTCATTCATATATTTCATACACAATCATAGTACATTTTGTCATTTAAGTCAGTAATGAAAATGTACTTATAATTCTTAGATGTAGAATATAATTCTGTATCTTATTCATGTGCTTATATTTGTCCTACTTCTCCTTTAACCTCTAGTCAGAGAATCCCCAAGAGGCACCTCAGTAGTCACATCAGTATTTAATCCTTGCATTCATATCTAATCTGGTTCACAGAATTACATTTAAGATACCAACTCTAATTGCTTGTGTCCCCAAAGAGGGAACAATCTGTCACTTACTGAGCTCTTCATTAATGTGAATTAGCTATTCTGTCACTAATTTTGAATTCCAATTTAGAAATAGGTGACCAGAAGCAGGGTAATGATGTCGTCTTTTTCTCATGTTCTCTTTACAAGCACTATGCGTTTACTCCATTCTCTTTTTAGAAGTCCACGGGCTCACAGAAAACTGCCTCTGAAAGTTTTACTGTATCAAGTGACTTACTTTTCACCTCAGTCCATTTGAAAATAGCAGATATATTTACTGCCAGTTACTGAGGCAGGCAGTGTGGTGGTGTTTTGCCTAGATCAGCATACTTTAATGGCCATGCAGTCTATTAAATATCTCTTACAGACTTTGGATTTAAGGAACGATTTCTAATTGACTAGGTGTCAGTGGCAACATTCTAGAAAACTCAGCCACATGGAATTTTTCATTGATTTTCCCTATATTAGAAAATGAGATGCCAGATACCATTAATTGCATTTTCACAATGCAAAGCACGCTGCAAAAGTAGCTGCGAATTGAGAGCACTTCCAGCCTAACGCACAAGAGTATTCTTTTAAAATTAATCCAATATATAAACCATTATTACAATTATGTGACTCTGTGGGCCAAATTGATGTGAATCTAATTACAACCTATAATATGAAACCAATTTGCAGGTTTATAGAAAAAAAATTTAAAAAGCACTCAGTTTTATTCTGCCCTCATTTCCCCTTTCCCAGTATACAATCTGCACCCAGCAACACAGAAGGTGGTTAACCCACGCTCTCTGGGAGTTCTTACCTACACCATCCCTGACATCAGCTCCCACCTACACTGCCATCCACAACTCAAAGACAGATCTGCTAACTTGTAAGTACACGTTTGCCCAGGCTATGTATCATTACTAAGTAGAGCATGGTCCAGAAAAAGTTTATGAGATTGTCACACGCATATCCATTACCGTGAGTGGTCCTCAGTTCCAAATGCATTCGTGCATCTTTCCTGCCCTGCTGCACCTGCGCCGGTGTAATCAGGCCTTCAGGATCACATATGTTTTCTACAGATGTAGTTCTGCAGATTTGATTTCACGTGATCACATTTATTACGCCAGTATTGACCACTGGTCTTTACAGTCTTAGAAAGATGACATTAGCTGTCTGGATGTGAAAATTCATTTGCCTCTGCACAATTTACTGTAGTGCTAGAAGTTGTTATGCCTTGGTAGCGAAAGAAAAATCCATGACCTTTCCAAACCATGTGATGTAGCATTCAATTTCCCTGCATCTGATCGGTAAGCAAGCAGGAAATTATATCTTTTGCCATGGTAGACAAGCATAATTAAGCAATAAGACAATGGAGGTAGCTGTGATTATCTTAGGATGCACCTGGGAGCTGCCTCATTACTATTTTAAAACATCTGTATGCTATGGGAACTATATTAATTTCTGTTGAGAAAGATAAAGTTGGCAGCTTGGAATGCTCATGAGCACCAGTTTTAGTGGTGTTTCACAGAGGTATGTGCACCCCAAACAGGCTTCTCCTTCAGCAGGCTGTAAACATTTAATTGACGATTCAGACCCAGGAAAAAAAACAAGCCACAAAGCCACCCGAAAAAGAAATAAAATTATGCTTCGGCTGTCTTCCAGCGAGTGCAAACTTTGCATTTTTACCCATTTAGAACAAAAATATGTCGCCCTCAACACTTGTCTTCCAGGGATGAAGACATCTCTGCATAATTAATGCTATTGCATCCACATTCTAAGTTATGCGTTTTAATTATACCAAAAGCCCAGTGACTAATTAGCAAAACAATGCATCTTGAAGCATAAGCTGAAAAGTAGCAGTTTATAGTGGGCTTTGCAGATATAAATAACTAATGAAAGTTATTCAACGATTTGATTGTGAGAATATTTCCACCTGATACAATCAGGATACAAGTATTAACTACCATTTTTGAGCAGCCTCTCAGGCTTCTTGTTACCAGGACTGGCCAATCGGAGTACACCGCAGTACATTAACCCACCTGAGCCACATGCAGGTGGGAAAGAGATTTATTTGGATGTTTGCCCTGTTGGAGGGACTGACATGTCATTGGCATCATCTGTGAAATGCAAAAATCAAAATTCCAGGCACAAAATTCCTCTTTGGCCTGCTGTTCTTCACTCAGGTCAGTTCATTCAAGTTTCAAGGGGAGATTTAGAATTGAATATAAAGAAATACAATACACGAATCATGATCACTGAGCTCAGCAATCTAAGAATTAAGGATGTAAACCAGATTAGTAATTTAGAGCCTTGCAGTAGTTGATGGAGAGCGATAGCACCTCAGGAGAGTTTCATCTTAGCCTAAAATAGGCTTTTGAAATAGATGGGATTCAAAGCCATTTGGTAGTGACTGGGATTAATAACCATTTGGCAGTCGCTATCATTTTTCTGTTTCTTACAGAGGAAGCTTAGGACACTGCCTTAAACCATGCACCTAACTTCTAGGCGTTCCAGTTTAGATGTGCAGTGTATCCTGGGTTGGATGCACTCTGCATTTTTCACTTAAAGGGTGGTGAAAGGATGTAGACAGCAGACAGCACTGGCTGTTTAGCGTGGAAAGTCTGGTGGCAGAAAGTACCTGTTTTTTTAGGTAACTAAAATGAGACAGCAAATGGTGAACTACTGCAGTCCTTGGCAATATATTTACACATGCTCAAGTAATACCAGTTTGTCAATAAGAATATAAAATGAATAGCTTTTACCAACTTCTTTTTCTATGTCAGAAGTTTGTTTTTTAAACTCTAATTTGAAGCGATTAAGAAAGCGTGTAATAATAACAGCAACAATGTCACAAAGGACTTGGTAAATAAATAAGGCTGGCAGAGATTGCTGCTAATTTTGATGTGAAGGACAGGAATGGCACAGAAGAGGCTCTTGCTGAGGTGGCTCTACTCCAGGGAAACTTCAGCCAGCTGCTGCCTGGCCTTACTGAATATTTCATAGAAGGCAGAAAGCAGAACACAAAAGAAAATCTACCTTAGTATCGGAATAAACCTATTTTCTTTCTTCTGAGCAATGGTACCTGAGAGAGCAGACAGGTGTTGGTGTGAACGATTAACAGACTAACTCTGGTGGCTTCTGTGTTCTTCCCTTCCCAAGCAGCATCCTGATGGTTTTCCTCTGCGCCCCATTCCTCTCTACTTTTCTCACTGAATTATCTACAAGTAGTAATAATAATTATTCAAGAAACAGATCTATTTTATTAAATACAATTTAAGACCAAAACTTCCTTAGCATGTATGGGATGGATTTATCCATTAAAATGCCTCCTGAAATTTGGGAAGTTTTGGGGGTTTCCAAATGAAAATGAACATTCTGTATTCCTACACAAATCTAGAGTTTAAAAAAGTCAAAAGGTCTTTGGAAGTAGACGAGGGAAAAATCAGGAAAACGAAAGAAATGATAAAGCAATGGTGAATCTGGGGAAGGGAGGGAGAGAGCTGAATCCTCCCGGTGATCCCATCCTGCATGATGATCTAGCAGTCCGAATTCATTTTAATATTTTCAATAGAGCTGACAAAAATAACCGCTGGAGAGTGATCTCTAGCTAAGCCTCTCCCTTTGCTTCTGCCCCTGCAGGACTGTGCTGAAAAGGAGAAGGCTGCCGCCAAGGCTCTGGAGGATGTGAAGGCAAACTTCTACTGCGAACTCTGTGACAAGCAGTACCACAAACACCAGGAGTTTGACAACCACATCAATTCTTACGATCATGCTCACAAGCAGGTAAGCCTGACAAACGTCCGCACGTGGTACAGCAGCGCGTCTTCCTTGCTCGTTGATTGTGGGAGGTTTCTCAATACACTCAAGTTGGAGACAAGTCATCATTTGGTGTTTTTAACTCGAACATGCTATCTTTCCGAGAAAGAAAGAAATAGTAGTTGGCTTTATCTTCACCATCATTTCTTTGAAGTCACTTTGACTGAAAGATTTCCACCTGTAGATTTAGATGGGTGCTCAGTACAGACACTCACACAGAATTTGATATATTTGAATGAAGAATTACTTGTAAACCAGAGAGAGGGGAAAGGATTCACTTCCTCAAATATCCAGGTCGCTCGTTAGATGCAGAAGGCATATGACCATGCTGTTTCAAACTGGTCGTGGTGTTTCAAGGGCAGAAAAGCAGTTTAATTTTTTAAGAAGACATGTTTCTGAACTCAAAATCTGTGTCTCATAAGTTTTCTCAGGGTAGAATTTGACTTTGCATGCAGAACATAACATGAAATAATTACAACTATTGAACAACAAGATATTGGATTCCTGGAAAAAGATAAAAGATGCTAGTTGTTTGTTACAGGTTTTGTATCAATTCTATGAGGTCTGTATGTGTTAGTTATATTCTACCCATATATGCTTATTATCCTTCTATCCTGCATCCTGGTTTTCCTCCAGTTTTAGCAAAATCCGTATTTCAGTTGTCATAGAAGGAAAATGCAGTTGCTTCACGTAAGCACTTCAGAATTCAAAGAACATGGTTTGAAACATTCAGGAATGAGCATTTCTGAACCCCTGGTGTGACAGATCTGCTGAGCTAACGCGTAAGAAGTTAAAACACGGAACTAGGTTCTGTAGATGTCTCTTTTCCTCCTTTGTTTCTGCTTGTGCTTTCCTCACCCCATTCAAATTCCCATGTACTGTGTGCCTTCAAGTTGCCGGGGGATTAGTGTCCTCCGGGTGATCGTGCTCCTGGGTGCACGGGGGTCGGGAGCTACCTTACCAATATGTGAGTCATTTAGAAGTTGCAGGTATTTTTTTTTTTTTGACAGAGGACTAGAAATAATAAATGTTGAGTAAAACAGTGCTAACGGCAAAACTTCTCCCTCTCACTGCAAGTAATCTTACTGTCTTTTGCAGTGTTACAGAAGATGTCAATTAGCCCAGCATTTTCTGTGTGCATCTATCACAGCCCTGCATTAATTGACTAGCCCACCCATCATCCTGAAACGTCCTGTGCAATTCAAACAGCCCAGGTTCAGCTGTCTGTGGGTATTCGTGGGACTCTTTCGGCCTATCACTCCCAAACCAGAGCTAGAGTCATCTAATGTGTTTATGTGTGAAATCAAAAGCAATTCCTCACATCACCATTCCATTAATTAATCCATAAAAATGGTTATAATCATACAAAACAAATGCTTTTCCTGATTCTAAACATGTGACTCTAATCCCTATAAATCCCCATTTGCTGCACAAAGAGTTTTTTTCACCCTTCAGCTGTTTTTTAAACTCGTCAGAAATGCATCTGAACTCCAGTGGATCCGTTTGTATCCTTCCCTCTTCACAAGATCCCTCTGCAAAGAGCAGTTTATGCAGAATAAACCAGCCTGCTTGACACACCATCTACGATTGAGTTGTTGGTCAGAGGAGGTTTTGGCACCTTTCTGCTACAAAAGGAGATGATTAAGCACTAAAACTTTTTAATTTTCAGGTAAATTTAGTGCTTTAAGAGCTTCCAGACATTGTGCTGTAGACCAAGAGCGCCTGGAAATGCAGGGCACATACAGAAGATAAGCTGTCGGCACGGGCTCACCCCACCCTGCCCTTTCAGATGTGGTTCAGGACCTCAGTTAGGATTAGCTGGAGACTCTCCTGATGTGACAGGGTAATTCCATTGCTATTCCCCTCTCACTTCTTGACTGCTTAGCCAAGTCTCGGAACAGCGTTAGTTTGCCTCTAGGAGTAGCATGGACGAGTCCTTTTCTCTGACTTTTATGGTCAGTCACAGAAGAGCCTTTGTTCTTCTTACTTTTACCACAATAATCTTCAAAGAAAACAAGTTAATTTATGGTTTCCTGTGGTATTTAGTTAGCTTAGTTTCAAAATGTTTGTTCTGGGAGATATAGTAGCCACCAGAAAACCTTCTTTCTCCTAAGGTATGTTTTCTCTTTCCCAGAAGCAATTTGAGGGTATCTTTAGTCATCTGCATGTGTATGTTCTAAGCATCATCCTTCTGATGGAGAGTAAATTAAAATGAACTTTTTACATATCAGTAACGAGACAGTGGAGTCCTCCCATGCGATTTCCCATTTAAATGCTACTACTTCCAATCTTGTATTAAAGTGGCAGTGCTGTTTAGAGAAGATATAAAGGCAGGGAAAAAAGAAAAAAAAAAGGGGGATATTGTCCTGAACACTTTGTCATGAGTCTTTTGCCTCTCTTCCAGAGGAAACACATTCTATTCAGAGTTATTACTCTAATCTTCCAATATTATGATTTTATAAAATTATTTTTGTGATTCATTTTCTTATCTATTATTTTGACTGGTTGTTAAAACAGAAAGTACTGAACCTCGGAACCAGCACTTGGCATACCAGCCCTTGCCTTTCCTGTTCTCAGAGGACTGCCCAGTGTTAATAAAAATCTGGCCGTGTTTACATACATGGTCTTTCTGCTGGGATAGGTTATTCTAAAGCAGTGTACTCAGAAAGACTCTCCCTCTCTCTCTCTCTGCATGCTATATACATTCATACTTACATATATAAAAATACTACGTATGGATGTGTACATAGATACACACATATGATATGCATACAAAGAAAACTTTGACAGAAAACCAAAGATCTCCCCTGCCTAGATCTTCATTATCTTCTGACACTGTAATGTCCGTGGAGGGTCTGATATTGTTTTTGAGTAATATTGTCTGAGTATTAAGCATCTCTTCTTTGGTTGCCTTGATAGCATTAGTCTTAATTAACATTGACGACATCTTTCCTGACACACTAGTCCATAATAATTTTTCATCTATATTAGTTGTAATTGGAAATTAATTTCTTTCGGTGCAAGTCTGGACAAAGTGCATTCAGAGAATCTGAGTGGAAAGCTGTACTCCCACCCAGCTTTACCTGAGCTCTCCGTTGTTAAGCTTGGTACTTAAGATGGCTGGGGCAGGAGTCTCGGTGGCTCTTCTGGGAGCACCTAAACTTTCATCACAGCACAGGCCTGTGCACGCACATCCCATTGGCTCAGCACATGCCAGCTAACCTGCTTGAAATCAGCAACTTTTTTTCCTTTATATTTTCCCTTTGTTATGGGATCTGTGACTTTATAAAGCCCTGGGTAGCAGTCCCGGGCAGTAGCACATCTGATAAATTGCAAAAGCTCTCATCAAGGTGAAGGATGCTTTGCTATTGCTTGCTCGCTGTGTTCTCTTCCACAAAAGCTAACTGCATCAGAACCAAGCACCTTGGCTCTGTCAAAACTATCTGAACACTGAAAAGGAGAAGGATCCTCCTGTGAATTCATTTCAAAACTGATTAGTAAATAGATAAACAATATAGGCTGCTGCCTGGAAATATAATATGTGTGGATGTATGTTACATCCTAAGCTGCAAATAATATGGAAGTATAGATTTTTTAGCAGGGTTGTTAAGTCACATGCATCTATAGAAGGAAGCCAAACTTGAGCAGAGTTGTCTGTTTTGGTTAACGTTATTAAAGTGAATCTTTTAATAAGTCCAGGTCATGCATGCATAGCATTCATCCATTCAGTTAATGTCACAGCAGTTAGAGCTTTCAATTTTTATATGAGAGGAGAAAATCAGAAATCTGTTCCATGTACTGCAGTATAACAATTGGGATGATAATAATGATATTAGAAATAAGCAGCAAAGAAAAACAAGGCTGTATTGCCATCTTGGGGTTTCTGATGACAAAACAGGTCTTTTAGTTTTGTTGTCAAAATTTTGGTGTACAGTTAAATATAGCATGTTCTTTCATATGAAAAAAAAAATAGTTATCTAAATTTTAGTTTTCTTGAAGCAAGCAGTACTGTATAAGTAGGTAGAGAGAACTTTCAGTCTACACTAGTTCACATGCCTGTGCCTGTATCTCAGTATTTAAATCCACGCACAGTAGCACTTGGGTATATTTTTTTGCAGGCAAGTCTGATTTAGCGTATACAGCTGTGGGCACTTGCTGTTAAGCTTTTATGGTGCTTGTGGATTGAAACTGTAATTCAGGCAGAGATTTAGCTCCCGTTAAACATCAAAGCTAGCATTTTAGCTGGTGTTGCCTCCATCACCTAAAAAACACACAGATAAGTGAACACAGCGAAAATGCCAGGAATGAGTGTAATACTGAGATTTTGTTCGTTCATCTGGAGGGTGTTTTTTCCAGCATCTGCGTGTTCGCTGGAGGAAAAGGTAGTCCTGTCGGTTAGCTCTAAGATACACCTCTCCTATCACCGAAACCATTTTCGTTTGGAGGAAAGGAAACTGGTTTGGTGATATCTGAGAGATTTCTGGGAAATTAGGTAAAACAGCAACACCAAGAAACCTTATTCTGGACAAAATATCATTTATTTAGCTGTAAGAATGCACTAATCAAACAGAAAGGACTACAGCAGCATGAAAGTCCACTGCTCTATGTGCTTGTGTGTAGTCTCTGCTTTTTTCTTTGATAGATAGGTGGGTACGTTATCCCTCTTGTGCTCCCACATGGAAAAATCTGTTCTCCTTCCCTGCAGCCCCGGCTCCTGTTCCTCTGCATCAGGACACTGTCTGTTAAGAAGGAGGCTCAGTCCTGAAAACTTTGTGAACTTTCTATAAGCAGCCCCACAAACAATAAATTAAAATATTCAAATGCATAAAATGAAGGATGCCCAGATGTTTTACGAGGCAGGGGTATTAGAGATCAATATTGTTACTTATTTATTTTTTTTGTCTTCAGAACATTTACCATGAGTATCTCTAGTTAGATTAGATGCTTCTGACACATAATCAAAATACTGAAATGTATTTTTCAAAAGTATGGTCAACACTTTCTCAGGTTTTTCCACAAATTATTCTTTAACTTCTGCAAAATGCCCATTCATTTTTAGTTTTAGGCAAATCTATTACCAGTTTATGTTTTAGCTATCACCATTGGACAATTATTTAGAATTATCACCTGTGAATGTATATCCCTTGTCAGACACTTCTGACTCATCACATTCTTTATTTTCTCTTGAATTTTTGGGAGTTTTGATACAGATTCTTAGCTGTTATTTTATTCTGTATTCTACAATACACATAGAGATTCAGTTTTCCCTGCTCTTTCTTTTTAACAACACATTTCTCTTCTCTTGGAAACACAATTCCCTTTACACTTCTGGCATAAGCCGTGTTTTCCTTCATGTGAAAACCAAAGCTAAAGGCAAATAATTCATTTCTACACTCTATCCTATCATTTCAGTATCTTTTTACCTTAAAGACACACTGTTCTCTTGCTCGTTATGAAACCAGTCATTTTCTCGTTGTTGCTTATGCCTGTGCCAGTTATTACATTCTCTAATTTCTGTAGCAGTTTCACACTTTCTTGCCACGGTTGTGGTGCTTGTGAAGCGCTTGTGTTTTAAGACCCAGGTTTCCTTCCTTTCAGGGATCGGGCTGAAATTTTCTTTGTGAATCCCAAGCTTTAGCAAATTGCAGTAAAAATATATAGTATTTGCAAAGGCAAGAATAAAGAAGTGGTGAGGCACCAGAATCAATACTGTTTGGACAACCTAATCTGATATTTTTGTGTATCTGTTCCTTAATAAAATCTTTAATCTCCGGTTATGTGTGATTTTCCCTAAGGAAAACTCCCTGACTCAGTACTGACGATGGACTGTGGATCCATCTTGTGCTATTGGATACAAAACAACTGATGATGTGACATGAGGGGGAAGCTGATGGAGAAGAGGAGGGTTTAGGAACTAACTGTGGGAATAGGTGTAACGGACAGAGAGAGAAATGGCAAGAACAGAAAGGCAGGGAAGTATTCTGAAATTGGAAGACAATGAAAGGTATGTACAAGAAAGGGAGAATAACAAAAAAAAAAGAGTTACAAGATGCGGGACCTGGAAAAATAGTCTATCAGTAAGCAGAAATACTAGGATAAAGCACAGGAGGAAGCTATCAGTGTCAGTCACTTAGACCTACCAGTGTCTAAGCCATTCCACTTCGAGCTGAGAATCTGAGTGTATCAAACAGATAGGTTAAATGAAAATAAGGTTTCACAGCTACGATTCTGTTAACAAGAATACCACAGATATTACATTGGCACAAAATGTCGTATTCAAAACAATACAAAGGAGTTGCACAACATAAAGAATGGTCTACATCTGAAAAAAAACCCCAAATAATTAAATGTACAATGCTGTTGCATGCACAGTTCCATTTTTTTACTGCTAATAGATACTGTAAGACCAAAATGTTCTCAACCTGAACACTTTTTTCTGTTATTTAGAAGCAAAGAAATCTTGCCTTTCTAAAGGCAGGTTTGCCTTTGCTGCTGCGCTTCAAAGTACCTGCAATCCAGCATCTCTGAAATGCTGAAGTAGCAGGTGAGTGAAACAGACCATCGGGTTGTGTCACGTCACAGAAAGCGATGGAAATAAAGGTCACATAGAGCAAGAGAGGATGACATCAGCATTTAAGCCAAGGACTGGTGCAGAGCCTGTGAGCAAAAGCAGGATGTAAACTGCATCACTGTGCTCAGAACGTTTATTTTGCCAGCTTTGAACGATCTTAAGGTGAATGCTTAGTTTATAATAGCAGGCAATACTTTCTTAAATGCTCTAAGGGGAGAATTGTATTTCTAGCTGCGCTACAGAGAGATGCTTCAATTGCAGACCACAGCAAGGGCACGTACCAGAGCAGCTCTGGAACAACAGAAGCTATGTTATCAAATACCACTAAGCACACTCCGGTGATCGGACGTGACTTGAGGCAACACGTTCCGAAGAAATGTTACCAGAAACAACACTGTATTTTAAATTCACCAGTCTGTGCAGATCTGTGAGCCTCATTAAGAACGGCTCAACCTGCTGCCCAGCAAATGCTTTGCTGCTTTCTTATTCCTCAGTAACAGAGTAAATAAATTGGCAGTATTCACCCTTTTTAAATTGCATGTTATTTGGAATAATGAGATTCCTTTCATCATTACACCTCACAAAAAACTTCCTGCAAATAATGCGGAGCTTCTTTTAAATTTAATGTCTTGATAAGCTAAATTGTTAAATGCTAGATGCTATGGAATTATATGTGGTGGGTTTTAGAAAGAATGCTAATTAACATGTAAATTAGCAATTTAACCCTCTTTAAATTGAAAAAAAAATCCCATAGGACACTTAATTTCATAGTTGTTAATGATGGTCCAATGACTGCAAGATATTTGTTAAGCATTTCATTATATAAGGAATTAGAGAAGTGTATGATCAGATTTTGGCATTTAAGACATAGCAATAACCAGATGTCAGTTAGGGGAAGTGCTCTTCATTAATGTCTGCATTATTGTCCTTTCCATTCTTCTCAGAGGGTGCACTTTTTAATTACTAAAGTTTTACAACTAATTTTTCAAGCAGGGGAAATGGTTGATGGGAGTATAATGCATGGGCTCATTCAGATAAGCAAGGTATCAGATCTATTAAAAAAATGATGATATCAAACCACAGAAAAATATGAAATTCTGCCTCAAAATAGCAGTTTAAGGTCGAATTTTGTATAATAACTCCCCACTGAGATCATGAAGAAGCATATTCATATTTAATTATATATAAACAAAAGGTACTTTAAGCCTGGTTGAAACTCAACTTTTCTGGTTCAAATATTTTTCCATTGTTTCAGACTTTGCTGCCATTTCAAATATGTATAAAAACAAATCATCAAAACCAAATTAACTAAAACACTCTGACTGATTTAAATTGGCAATTACAATTTAAATTCAATAAATTTTGAAACAAAAATCTTTCTGAAAAATTCAGTTCAAATAGAATGTGGGGCTTAGCCAGTCATACTTCTTTTTCATACTGTGCAAATAGAAGTGATAAAAATCAACATATTCCTCTTTGGTTCTCCATTCTGAAATGATAACACATGCAGTACATAGGATATTACTTAAGGAAATGAAATAGATGTGGAGAACCTAAATATTTATATTTAAATTATTATTCCCATTTTCAGTTAACCTTTAGGGCAGTCAGACTGGAGTTGTGCCTGTATTATTTAAATTATATTGGGTGCTGCTGTCCCCTTTTTTAAGTGTTTGCATTCAGATGTTTTTTCCACTTTTTTAAATGCCAGTAATAAGGACAGAAGCAGCAGAACACACAGCATATCTTCTACTTACTTCTGTGTAAAATTCCTGTGCGAAAATATCTGTTCACCAAGAACTAAGAAGAACTGGGCAAGACAACACAAATCTACATTATATTTCATATGCCAGCTTTGAAACACTGGCAAACATTAGGTGATGTTGCTTATAGACCTCATACTTTGCACATTTTTAAATTTTTGTTGTTGTTGTTGTTGTTAAATTAGTGGATCAAGAATAACTGGTGTCATCTTAAGATCAGACTCTGCAAGTATTGCTTCAAATAGTGAGGTGCTGGGACAGAGCTCTGCCAGATGCTGCAGTTGTCTTTGGTTACTGTCTGTTCACAAACACTTGAATTCACATTTGTGGAAGGACTTGTAAAATAACGTGCTATTTAGCCAGATTAAGGAAGATGTTGTTCAGGTTACAGCACAGCTGTGCATATCTTACCATAGTTTTTTCGTAATGCCAGGCAATTAGCTTTAATAGTAAAATGCTGTACCCCTAAATGTTCACAGAAAAATTGCATTTCTGTTGGCTTCTGTGTAACTTTTGAACAGTGCTCTCTCGCTCAGAGATTTCCCTCCTCTGGAAAGACAATAATTTTTCTAATCTCATTGGCATCCGTCAAGAGTATCTGGCCCTATGAACACCCGTCTACAATCTGCACCTATTGTAGTTGTGTTCCATTTGACTGGCTGCACCTTCCATACAGTAATTAATGTGCGGGAATGGAGCTGAGCCTGTGGGGCTTTAAAGTCTTTGTGTTTGAGGAATTGTACAATGTACGTATTCAAGAGACATTCATAGCAGAAACAAATATTTAAAAGCAAAGCAGAAACATAGCTGTGCATCACCAAGACAGCAATAAAAATGGTAACATCAGTCATTTATTATGCTTACTTAGTTAAGAGAATTAAATAATATCTTTTAACATGTCTGCAAGGGAAAAGTAAAGGAAATAACCCAGAATAATTAGCATTTCACAGCTTTTGCAATTTCCTAATAATTAAGCTCCACCAGGAGCCATTAAAAAGATGAGGGCTCTTTAAGCACCTTTGCAGAATTGCAAGGGACTATCTGGAGAAACGTAGATGACATTCGTAGGAATACAAAACAAATATAGTATCACAAGTAATGGGACAGTAAAAAACAAATTTTTCCTGAACAAAAAATAAATTGACAACTAAACACTTTTTTTTATCAGGAAATGCTGTTTTTAGAGTAGAATGTTTTTTGCAGGAAGTTGAGAAGATCCCAACCATTTTTCATTCAAAAGGTTTACGTCATTTAGTTTCCATCAGGTTGAAAAGCTTCAATAAGATTGACATACTTTGCTTCAACAGTGTTACACCTTTAAAATTTTCTTGTGAAGTATTTCTAAAAGATTTAAAAATATTAATTTTAACATATGCACAGGTTATATTTACTATTCTTGAGGTAAAGAAATTATGTAAATTATAACTTTAAGGCGTCGTATTTAGATGCATTGACGTCAAGTCTCTTGGAAGCAATGGAGACTTTGATTTTTTTTTAATAAGATTTCAAAATTTTCCTTCTCCCAGTAAGAATAAACAATAAATAGATCCCAAATGTCGAAATTTATTGCAGAGCAGAAATTCTGGTTGTTTAATTAAGAAATAATTAAAATTCAGGGGTGCAGAAAAGTATGGATTATTAGAATAAGAAGCCTCAGTATAAATAGAAGATCAACTACAAATTTTACAGGAATAAAAGTTTCCTGAAAGGCAGTAGGGAAGTAAAGCTTGCTTAAAGATTGTTTGTGTCAAGTAACAGTCAAAGAAGTTTAAGAAGTGACATAAAGTATTTCAGAAGCAGTGAGTGATAGCTTTGCAATATTAAAAATGTCTCTGTCTACATGAAAAGCTAGATGTGTGTTTATAGCATCATTTGGTGTTAGAACCAGTACAAATACACATAGTCTGGCAGGTCTTGACTATGGGCTTACTTTAAGCTCCCTCTCTTAGTAAATGCCTCAAGCACTGCAGGTTTCTAACAGCAAGGGGACCATATACAAATAGCAACTTGCAAATAAATAATATTTTAAGCATGTGGCAATAAACAGGGTGCTACGTAGGCCAAAATATCTTTGCCTTTATAAGCTGGAAAATTAGGATATCATTCACTCTGAACAGTCTGGTCATCTTTTCCCATCACACACTGAATTTGCTCAGGAAGGACCTTATTGCTTTTGTTATTGTGGAGGGAAATGCTGCTGAACTGAGAGGAGAGATCGGTAAGTCAAGTAGAGGGAAGAAAGGACACTAGAGTCAAAGGAGATAACACATATTAATAATGAGACAAATCTGGAAAATATTTTTTTTTAAAAAAGAAAAAAATTTATAATCAAAATAACTTTTTTTTTAATCAATATAATTTACTGAAATATGTTCTCAGAACATTGTCCCAGATAATCAACCACGCTATTGCAGGAGTGAATTAACCTTAAAAAAAAACCCAAATAAAATAAAAGGACATCTGTTCGTCTCTTCCTGTAAATAAACCACAGATTGGAACATAAACTGCTACTCCAATCTCATGCATGAAGAAATTAAAATTAACAGATTATCCATCTACATTTTCTGCTTCCATGGACCTCCCTTCTGTCAAGAATAGCACAAAAATTCTTCATTAGGGGTCTCTCAAAAGTGAATCTTTAATCTATATGTTACTAGTGCTATGATGATCAACACAGGCATACAGGAAATTTTAAAAAGGCAATTATATTTGGTAAAGGCAAATAAAATATTTGCATATATTTGTATAAATAATAAACTGTACATACACTTCTTAAGGAATCTGGTTTCATAAAGGGGAATAAGCTTGCCAGATAGACTGGGAGGAATTCAAATGGAAAGATGTGAGAGAGATCTAGGAGATTTTAAAGACCTCCTGGCAGATGGTCTAAGAACCCAAATCCCACAACAGAAAAAGACCAAATAGGTTATAAACTGCTAATCTTGTTCAGAAGGAAGGTCAATTCTCTGTGGCTAAAATTTATACTAAAGGAGAGAAAGGAAAACTGGATGGTAAAGATTGTAAATCACAAGTGAAGACATTGGAAAAAAAAGTGATGGAAGAAGTAAAAGGGCCAAAGGAAAATCTGTAGTCATGAGAGGTGGAGGCAGGAAGGTTTCTGAAAGTATATCAAGGACATAAAGAATCTTCTACTCCAAATGAATTACTTGTTAGCAGTGATGTAAAAAGAACTATTCAACACTAATTTCTGTTCTATATTTGGGGCAAAGATGATTTAGTCACATCTATGATGTTTATGCTGATTGTGAAGTACCGCTCTACCAATAGCTAAGAAGGATATTAAACAACATAATCTAAAACTAAATATTTAAATATCAGCAGGTTCAGGTGACCAACATTTGAGTATTAGAAGAGAGATGGCCATAAACTCTTCTAATCATTAATGTCAGTTTTTAATAAGTCTCAGAGCGCTAGAGGAAAATGCATCAAGCTAGAAGCTAGATAATGCCATGCTAGGAATTAAAAAGAAAAAATAAACAAAAAAATCTGTCATCCTGACATCAGTGCCAGGGAAAATACTGCCATGAGTGATACGAGACTCCATAAAGTATTAAATGATAATGTAATTAATTTCATTTAATGTGGTTTTTGTAAAAGAGATCTTGTCAAAGTAGCTTGATTTTATCAGTTTATCTGTTAAAACACAGCAAATCAGGGTGTCGTGTTAGTGAGAAATTACAGAATCACGGAATCATAGAATTGTCAGGGTTGGAAGGGACCTTGAATATCATAGAGTTCCAACGCCCCTGCCATGGGCAGGGACACCTCCCACTAGATCAGGTTGCCTAGAGCCCCATCCAACTTGGCCTTAAAAACTTCCAGGGATGGGGGTTCCACCACCTCTCTGGGCAACCTGCTCCAGTGTCTCACCACCCTCATGGTGAAGAACTTCTTCCTAATGTCCAATCTAAATCTACCTTCCTCTAGTTTTAATCCATTCCCCCTTGTCCTACATCCCCTTGACCCAACATCCTAAAAAGTCCCTCACCAGCTTTCTTGTAGGCCCTCTTCAGATACTGGAAGGCCACAAGAAGGTCTCCTCAGTGCCCTCTCTTCTCCAGACTGGCTAACCGAAACTCTCTCAGCCTGTCTTCCTAAGAGAGGTGCTCCAGCCCTCTCATCATCCTCGTGGCCCTTCTCTGGACACATTCCAGCACATCCAGATCCTTCTTGTAATAGGGTTTCCAGAGCTGGACCCAGTACTCCAGATGGGATCTCACAAGAGTGGAATAGAGGGGGAGAATCACCTCTTTTGACCTGCTGGCCATGCTTCTCTTGATGCAGCCCAGGATACGGTTGGCTTTCTGGGCTGCAGGTGTGCACTGACAAGTCATGTTGAGCTTCTCATCCACCAGCACCCCCAAGTCCTTTTCTTCAGGGCTTCTCTCAAGCCAGTCAGTGCCTAGCCTCTATCGGGGCTTGGGATTGCCCCCACCCAGATGCAGGACCTTGCACTTGGTCTTGTTGAATCTCATGAGGTTGGCATGAGCCCACCTCTCCAGACTGTCAAGGTCCCTCTGGATGGCATCCCTTCCTTCCAGCGTGTCAGCCGCACCACACAGCTGGGTGTCATCGGCAAACTTGCTGAGGGTGCACTCAGTGCCTCTGTCCATGTCGCCGACAAAGATGTTAAACAAGACCGATCCCAATACTGATCCTTGAGGGACTCCACTTGTCACTGTCCTACACTTGGACACGGACCCATTGACAGCCATTCTTTGAGTGCGGCCGTCAAGCCAGTTCTTTATCCACCAAGTGGTCCATCCATCAAACATAGGTTTTACCAGCTTGGAGACCAGGATGTTGTGTGGGACAGTGTTGAAAGCTTTGCTCAGGTCCAGGTAAATGACACCAGTTGCTGTTCCCTTATCCATTGATGTTGTGACCTTTTCGTAGAAGGCAACCAGGTTTGTCAGACACGATTTTCCCTTAGTGAAGCTGTGTTGATTGTACCCAATCACTTCATTATTCTCCTGCCTCAGCAGTGCCTCCAGAAGGATCTGCTCCATGATCTTACCGGGCATAGAGGTGAGACTGACTGGCCTGTAGTTCCCTGGATCATCCTTCTTTCCCTTTTTGAAACTGGGGGTTATGATTCCTGTTTTCCAGTCAGTGGGGACTTCACTGGACTGCCATGATGTTTGGAATATAATTGAGAGCAGTTTAGCAACCTTGACTGTCAGTTCCCTCGGTACCTGTGGGTGTATCCTATTGGGTCCCATGGACTTGTACACTTTCAGGTTCCTCAGAAAGTCACGAATCTGGTCTTCGTTTACGATGGGCAGTTCTTTCTTCCACTTCCCTGCCATTATCTTCTGTGACTTCGGGAGTGTGGCTGGAGCCCTTGCCAGCAAAGGCTGAGGCCAAGAAGTTGTTGAGAACCTCAGCCGTCTCCTTGTCACTTGTGACCAGTTCTCCTGTTTCCTTTCTGATGGGGCCCACACCTTCCCTAGTCTTCCTTTTGTCATTAATATACCTATAGAAATGTTTGCTATTGCTATTGATCTCCCTGGCTAGGTTTAATTCTGACTGAGCTTTAGCTTTTCTAACCAGGTCTCTTGCTGCTCTGACAGCTTCCTTGTATGCGCCCCTTTCTTCCACTCCTTGTAAAGTTTCTTTTTGTGTGACATTATGTCCAGGAGCTCCTCGCTCATCCAGGCAGGTCTCCTAGCATTCTTTCTTGCCTTTCTCTTTGCCAATATACTTTGCTCCTGGACATGAAGAAGGTGATCCTTGAATACTGACCAGCTGTCCTGGGCCCCTCTTCCCTCTAGGTAAATTACTCTGTATTCTGATGTGGCACCAAATATGTCTAATCAAATTCTACCTTGTGCAACCGTCTTGTTGGAGCATATGACAGTAAGTTAATTGGAATAGATACAAACCTGGGTAATTAAGGTGAGCACATGCTGGATCTGCAAATAGCTCAAGCCTTCGGACAAGTGAGCTGCTGGCACGAAGTGCCTGTCCTGTCCTCTCCCCTGTGGAAATGGCCCCCATAAAACCCATCTGGTTTAACTTTACCCGGGAGAATCTCAGCAGCAATACAAATGGATGTGTTTTCATCTAGCAATGGATGGAATCAGTTTAATTAGCAGGAATATTTGCTGATCTGGTTGAATGTTAAGAAGCTTCCACAGAAAAGACATAGATCAGGACTAGTAGGTCTTGATGCTTTCTGGCACGAAGACCCATTGTTCTGGATAAAACCACCTTTCTGTACAGACCTAGCAGGAGTTTCTATGAAGATGCACAAAACCGAGCCCTCCAAAGAGCCATCCGTAGTTCTGGCTGGATCTATGATCAGCGCCTCATTCACTGAGAAGATGGCTGTGTCTGAGGACTGACTTTTCCCCTCCTGCTGTCCTCTCATTCCCTAACGCAATCACACCACTATATTTTCCTTCTGTCTTCCCGCTCACTCCCACTAACAGTATTGAATCTGTTAAAACTGATATAACATAAGCTACACAAAAAAAATTTATTACTATCACACATTTCAAAGTGACTTGTAGCTATTTATGGGTAAAAAACCCAAAAATATATCAGCTAGTTTCTGAGCTTCATATCTCATGGTTAATTCCTGCATGTAGTAGCCTTTACAATTTATTTTCAGGAATTCATTTACCGTAGTAAAAGCAAATTCCTTTGTTGTTCTTTCTCCCTTTCACTTAGAGAGCTAATAGGGAAGCTTCAGACTTGGTCTGATTCTGTTCTCTAGTAACTATCATTCTCATTTGGTGGTTTGCAGTGTTGTTTCCATTTAAGGCTCAGGGCAAGCCTCACCAGGGCAGGATTCCTATCGGCCCTTTCTCCCCCTCCCCCTTCCCTCCCAAGGAAGGATACAAAGGGGAATGAGGAAGGAAGCGCCTCACACAAAATTGGGAGTTAAGACTATGAATTAGTAAGTAACAGAGATAAACAGGGAAAAGGAATATGAAGGGCAGAGGGATGTACAAGCATATAGAAAACCAGCTCTGGGATGGGGATGGATTGTGCAGAGCACGTGGAGCCAGGCCCGGCTGTGCTAGATTGCGGTCCCACAGCAGCACAGTTTGAGTGAGAAAGAAAAGAGAGCGAAACTCAAAACTTCCTGTCCTTGTATAGAGTGTGGCAGGGAAGGGGAGGGAATACCAGCTGCCTTCTGACCCCTCAGGGTCCTACAGTTACCACGTGTTCGTCCCCCCCTCAATTTGTTAACTCTTAAACCACAAGAAGTGTGAATTCTTTTTACAAATAATGTAATTGGTTCCAATGTTAGGGTTACAGGCAAGGGATTAATTACAGAAATTCACATTCCTTTTTTTTTTTCCTCATTTAACCAATCTGTGGTGAATTTGTTTAGAACTTAATTAAGGAGCTTTTCAGCAAAGTGGAAATCAATCTTTAAAGCAAATCAGGCACTCAAGCACTCATATTAGTTCATCGAAACAGATTCAGAGCTGGCTCTCTATATATGACAGGAGACATACACCTACTGCTGACCGAAGAAAGCAGCGGTATCCACTACATTTTTACCTGGAGCTTCAATGCGTTGTACAAGTGACTGATTTGGAGGATGCATTGTGAATGATACTCTGGGGGAAAAAAAAAAAAGTCTAAATGTAAAAGTTAAAAATCATTTAATTTATATTAACCTGCTATTTTCTAACTTAATGCATGGAATTTTTTTATTTTTTTTTCCCAAAGCTGACTTCTATTTACATCAAGGCAGTTACACTACTGGAAATCAGAAGAGGATTTGCTTCTTAGTGTACTTGCAGCAGCAATTATTTGCCTCAACATCTGAAGCAGTTATATTGAGACCCCTTGTTAGATCTCTATAATGGGATGAGCAAGGCCTCTGGCAGAATGCTCAAAACAGAAGTCATGTCATCCCTCAGTATTGCATTCTTATGGTCCTCAAATTGCAACAGAGTGAGAAAGAAGTATAGAAAAATGGTTCCTGAAGAGAGCCCCTGGAGAATGAGGTGTGGTGAAGCTGGGAGGGAAATACAAATTATTAAAACCTTCCCTGTCTTCTTATCAATGATTCATTAAAAAAGATGTCTTCTTCAATTTTATTTCTTTTGTATGCGCCAGAAGTACACTAATTCCAAGTACTCCTTTATGCAACCTGTAAACATGAATATTATCTGTAGCAGTGAAAATGTACCAGTAGCACTAATTTTCTCTGTCTATCAAAGGTCTGTATCTGGAATAGAATCGTATAGCAGTTTGGGTTGGAAGGGACCTCGTTCATCCACCCTGCAATGACAGGAACATCTTCAGGTCCAATATGGCATATTCTCTGGTAGTGCTGTCTATTGACTGGCTTAAGAAGTTATCCTCCATGCACTCCAGGAGTCTCCTGGATTGCTCACAACTCCCTGTGCTACTTTTCCAGCATCAAGGTGCTTGAAGTCCTTCAGCAGGATGAGAACCTGCGAGCACGATGCCTCCTGTACTGGAGTTAGAAGGCTTTGTCAATAGGCTCCCCTTGATCAGGCAGCCTGTAGTAGACACCAACCACAAGGTTCCTTTTGTTGCCTCAGTCTCTAATTCTTACCCATAAGCTTTTGACCTGTTCATGGCTATTCTTTGGAGACAGCTCTTCACACTCTACCCATCTCATGATGTAGAGGGCAGTCCCTCCACCCCAAAGTTCAGGAGGAAAAGAGTAGATCCAGAAGCTTTTGAATGGGTCTTAGACAGAGAAGCCAACATGACTCGGCCTTGGTTGTAAAAGTAAATCTTTCCGAAATATTATTTTGCAGTCTTAATGTTCTGTGTGGCTATTTATGAAAAAAAGGATGGGTTACTTTTAGATACGGCAAAGTCTGTAAGCACATGCGCACAAAAACCAGAGAAAGAATAGAACACGAGTCTAAATATGATATGTAACTCCATGGCAATGATATTTGTAGCAGGTGAAGGACAGAAAACAATATTGCTATTAAATAAATCATAATTTATTACATGTGCCTGTATTTAGATGCCCAGTTAAGTACCTAATTGTGTGAAAAATGCAATTGCCATGTAAAGCAATGTTAATTTTCAAGCACACCTACTGAGCTTAGGGTTGTCATTCAGGTACCCGCTCAGTTGCATGCTGTGATGCACCACCTGCAGAAAATATTTGTGTGCCTGTCAGGAGTCTGGCACAGGTTATTAGTGCAGAAAACCACAGCTTTGCAGGTTCAGTAGGCAGTCTCAGGATCTATCCAACATAGCTGACAAATTTCATTATGATTCCTAACTCGATCTCTGGCAGTGCAGGGTTTTTGTTTTGATGAGAAGGTGCACAGGGAGAGCTCTTTCTCTGCTCAAGCTGTAGATGCTTTTGATTTCGGAATTTCATTTCCAGTTGATGAGTCTTCCACTCTGCTACCTACACTTTTTTTTTATTCTTTTCTCTACTTCCTTGAGACATGCCATGTGCCATTAGAGAGCAAAAAATATCACTAGGCCTTCTATTCTTAGTGTTGGTCCATTTCCTTTGCTGATTATCATCCTAACTGTCAAAGAAGTGAAATGGCATTGGTTTGCAGTACCTGCACTGCACAGTACTCGCCTTCACATTGTTCTTTGTTTTCTTGACAAGTAGAAACTGTTTCTGTTTTTCCTCATGAATGCTTTATATGTGATAGCGAAGAGCTCACGGTGACAGCTAAAACATAGCAAGTAGCACTAAAGGACATTTTTTGGAATGTGTTTCTTTGCTCTTTCTTCACACTGAAGATGTTAATAAGACTCAAGACTGCCTGTGTTCTTCTGTGGAGGATAGGATCTTTACTGCCTAAATATCTCTACACTTGTAAATATTACTTGGGTGACAGAAAGTGTGGGTTCATTCTGGGAAGATTCTCTAAATTCTTTTACAGTTTTGGCTTTAACGTATTATTTAAAAGAAGATTCTTCCTTGGACCTGAAATAATACTGTCTTACACAATTAGCATTTCCTGGTGTTGATGCTATAGTTCTGAATTTCACAGAAGAGCACAGAGCCACCTCCAGACCAAGCGACAAGCAAATGCAGACGTTTAGTTCTCAGTCCTGGTCCTCAGGGTTTCCACTTTGGGGATCTGAATGCACCAGAGCTCCCTGCTGGTTTGTAAATCTGCCTTCCCCAAACACCACGGCACTGGAAAGATGGTGAAGGAAGGAAGGCATTTCTGCCAGGGAGCATGCAAGCATGGACCTGACCTAGGAGGTGGTATGGCTGGACATGACCTGCTGAGTCCTAGCGACATATCACCACATTTTTTTTTTTACTTCTTTTTTTTTTTTTGCAGAGGATGTTTTTGACACTTTTTGGTTTGTGTTATCTTCTCCTTTGCTTTTCCTTATACTACCAGTGGTGCAAACCCAGGTAATAAAATATGTAATGGAGGCAAAGAATTTTCCTCTCACCAGCAGGAGTTACCTGATTTACAGATGCTCAAGGAGGTCCAAAAAATAGTGAAAATAACCATAGTTTCATGACCAAATATTTCAGACAGTAGTCTCCTTTGAAAAACATATGCAGTCTTAAAAAGCTACATAACCAGCACAGAAGCACACATACATGTGCAAGTACAGAGATCTGGAAAATATATTACTCACACAAGCTCAGCTTTACTCCAGTATATGCCTATAGATTAAATTGATTGAAATAAATAGCAAAACTTCGACTACATTAAATGGAGTCTAGTTTTGTGTATGCATTTGTGCACAACAGAAAATTTGTGTCTTCCTAAGAAACTAAAAAGCTGTCATTCATATGTAGGTTTATACCAGCTAAATAGCAATGGTCCAGTCATGTTGTTTTGTTAGGCGAAAAGAGCTTTTCTTAGGATGATAGCACTTAAAGTATATTTTTACTCTCGATTTATGTACTAACTTCACCAAAAGGAAATAAATTGAGTAAGAGGAAATGCACCTAATGTGTACATATTTAATCCCTTCTCTTTTTGTTCTTTTCACGTAGAGATTGAAAGATTTAAAGCAAAGGGAATTTGCTCGAAATGTGGCTTCAAAGTCATGGAAAGATGAGAAGAAGCAAGAAAAAGCACTCAAGCGACTCCACCAGCTTGCAGAGTTACGGAAGCAGTCAGAATGGCAAGTATTTAAAATTTATACTATGTTTTAATGGCCTCCTTCCTCAGTCTCAGAAGAATCTCTTTATTTTCACTCCTACACTCTGTAACGTACAGAGACTGTGTATACTCTAACCTGTTTTCAGCTGTCCTCAGCTCCAAACATTCCTGTTCTTCAAACCACAAAATTGAAAGCCCCTGAATCAATTGCTTGCTGTTGGAAGGTTTGTGTTTTTCTCTCCTGTAGCTAGTTAACCTTATCTCTTCTGAACCGAGTGCTTTGAAGATGGTTTTATAGTATCACCATTTTGCCTTATTCAAACTGACCTGAACAGAATCATAGAATGGTTTGAATTGAAAGGAGGCCTTAAAGATCATTAAGTTCCAACCTCCCTGCCATGAGCAGGGACACCTCCCACTAGCCCAGGTTGCTCAGAGCCTCATCCAGCTTGGTCTTAAACACCTCCAGGGGATGGAGCATCCACAACTTCTCTGGGCAACCTGTTCCAGTGTCTCACCACCCTCAGAGTAAAGAACTTCTTCCTAATGTCTAATCTAAATCTCCCCTGCTCTAGTTTAAAACCATTGCCCCTTGTCATATCCCCACATGACCTTGTAAAAAGGTCCCTCTCTATTTTCCCTTCTAACAGCAAGGGTGACACCCTTTACCAGGCAGACATTGTGACATGTGAGTTCTGTCTTATCTTGGTTACTTAATACAGCTTGCCTTTTTTTTTTTTCTTTTTTTTTTCCAAAATTTATTACCTTACAGCATCACTGGGAGCGGACCATTGCTCAAAGCCCCCAGATTAGTCATGGAAAAGCAGCAATCACCAGATGACATTTTCCTGTACAAGGGCAGCAAGTTCACAGCCCGTTCTGAAAGAACTGCCACAAGTGAAGGACAAGGTTTCTCCAGGAACATGTTAGAGAAACAGCAGCTTATCATAAGCAGGCACCAGTCTCCGACTGAAAGACCCCTGGCACTTGGAAATCAAGTCTTACAAGTGTTCCCAGATAGCACCAATACTTTTCAAAGGGCAGGTGTGTCTTTCTCATTCTCTAAAAAAGTCCCTTTGAAGCTCGAGTCCTCAGCATCTGTCTTCAGCGAGAACTCTGAAGAAGGAAATTATCGTAGTGAATCTCCAAACCATAAAACAAAGCAAGCTCTTGAGGGCTGTCGTTCTGACATGCTTTTGGAGGAGCGTGTGAAAGCAAGTTTGGATAAAGGGCCACCTACTACACAAGACCAAATGGATTTGGATAACAGTGTGTCAAGTCATGCAGCTGCACAACTCAAAATGCTAAAGGAAAATGATAAAAGTAGTGATAGAGAATTACAAGAAAAGGTCAGTGCTCATGCTTCAATTTCCAAAGTCAAAATCCAGCTTTCAAATTTAGATTTTTTTGGTTCACTTAGAGAAACAGAGCAAGAGAACAAATTGAATGAGTCTCAGCAATTGTCAGAAACTCTCATTTCACCTTCATGCCAAGCTAGCCATTTTTCCACCCAGCCGAACACCTACAAGCACAGCAACGCTAACCTGCCTGACCAGTTACCTGAGCTCCCACAACAGCCAGCACCTGAGTTGGCATGCGCAAGCAACAGTAATGACAGTCCTGTAGTGGTAAAAAGAGAAAGATCTTTGGAGAGTTCAGAAGCCACAAATGGGAATGCGGAAACCCTGCCAAGGGAGACCTTGGTTAAAGAGGTTAAGCCACAGGCATTGCCTTTCCTCCAAGTAGTGAGCAAAGATGGCACCACTGCTCTGCAGTGGCCCACAGAATTACTTTTGTTTACAAAAACCGAGCCCTGTATTTCATACGGTTGTAATCCATTGTATTTTGACTTCAGACTCTCTTTAAATCACAGAGATGGTAAACAGCACGGAACAAACAAAGCAAGCTATAAAGAGCACTCTATAAATAAGACTGCAGATGAAAATGAAGCCTCAGGTTTAATAAAACACAAGCAAATGTCAAATGAACAAGATAATCAGTTGTTGAAACCAAAGAAGATGAAAGGTTCTCTAAATCCAAGAAAGGCCAAGCAAAAAGCTGAGTCAGACGTAGGGAAAGAAATGAATGAAAATGGTCATAAATGCATTGCAGATTATTTGAATGAAAATATACCCCAAGTGCCTGCTTACCTTGGTGTCTCACAAAAGGATCGTGTGACAGTAAAAAGTCTTCATACAACAACACTGAGAAGACCTTTAAAACATCTTTTTCATAGCTGTGAAAGAAAACACCAGAACATTAGAAATGAAAGCATTTCCTTGTCTGCTTTTATGTCTAGGATTAAAAATTCTAAAGCCGCAAAATGTCATTTAATTTATTCTGAGGAAAAATGTGAAAATCAAAATGACTGCAGATCCATTCGGGATGTGGCCAGCTGCAGCAGCAATGTAAGTCACAGTGGAAAAGACTCTAGTGGAAGTTTCTTTATTTATAAATCCAGTTCAAACAGCAAGTATTCAGAAAGTGAAGGGTGTGGAAGTTACATGAGATGCTGGAGATTCCCATCTCCTCAAAAGTTCTCCTCTGATAGACATTCCAGCTATTCTGACACTTCAGCTAGTGGCACAAGTAGCTACACGAGTTGCATGAGTCACTCATCAAACAATCACAGCAGAAATAATTTGCTTTTTTGTTGTAAAAGAAAAAGCAAGACAACTGAAAGGCACAAATGTAAACACAGAAAGCACAAGCGTGTCTTCACTTCTGATGATACAGACGAGGATTGTCTTCATCACAGTAGAAGTCACAGAACTAGGAATTGTACACAGAGGGGCACCATTAAATATCGAAGATGTTCAAGGCATAAAGCTTTCCAACACAGAGACAGATCGAAACACGGCAGAAGTCAATACTGGCATTTTGGCAATGCGCGTAGTAGAAGTGGAAGTTACCACAGCTCCAAAAGCTGTTCCACTAGAGACTCAAGAAGCAGCGAAAGATCATCTAGTAGCAGAGTATCTAGAGGTAGCAGTTCAGGATCCTCAAAAGAGACTGACAACTGTGATAATAAACCAAAAGAGGACTCAGAAAGAGCTTCTAAGGACAAACCAGGAAAAGCTGAGACTGCACATTACGACTCTATGAATGTGAACCGTCGGTCAAAAAACTTTGTGACCTGCTCTTCTGAAACCCTGGCAAAAGACATACATGGAAAAAGAAAGACCCTGATAGCCAAGTTACTTTTAGAAAGAGTGCAGTCCAAGAAAACCGAGCAACAAATGCCCCATTCTGAGAGATTTTCAAACACTTGTAGGGTAGAATTAAAGGATCACTCGCAAAGTCACTTTGCTCTTCGGTTTTCGTCATCGGTAGATGACATCGCAACGCTACCTTCACCAGAGGAACTGCTAAGCGTAGGTAAAAACGACACGGCGCGTAATGAAATCAGTTCATTGGAAAACAATATGAAGAAAAACAACTTTGAAGCGTCAGAAATAACTAATGTTTCTCTTTCAACAGGCACTGACTATGATCATTGTCTTTTTAAAGACATCCTTCAAATAGGGACAGACTATCAGAGCCAGAGCATAAAAGTGAACACGGCAATAAAGGAACAATCCAATCTCTTCGTTAGTGAAGTGCAACCCTTTATACAAAGCTGTGACCCAGTACCAAATGATTTCCCTGGTGCTTTTCTCTCTAATAGATATTCTGTTGTTGCTAGTTCAACAGAGACCAAAGAAGAACTACATGATGTAAACACGGACTCAAAGCGGGAAGAAGGCAGTTCAGACTCTCTCTGTGACAATGCGCTACAGAAGTACGATGACCCAGTAAATGACCTAGAAGTGTACAGCAAATCCACCTCCCCTCCTCTAACGCAGCAGCCGATCACATTTTCCGCAGAGGAAGTAGACAAGTACAGGTTGCTGCAGCTGCAAGCCCAGCAGCATATGCAGAAACAGCTCCTGGCAAAACACCTGAAGGTTTTGCCTGCCCCAGGCCCAGCTGCCTTCTCTGCCACACCAGCAGTTCCTTCCCTCCCTGTTCAGCAGCACACCTCTGTCACCACCGTCCACCACACGCTGCTGCAGCACTTTGCTGTCTCAGCAGCACTGCATCCTCACGGCATCCCCCTCTCCCTGGCACAGCTCCACCCCCTCTCTCAGGCACATTTGGCCCCCATATCACTTTCCCCGTTAGCTCCAGCCCTCGTTCCCAGCCACCCTGCTTTGCTGACAGGACATCCATTGCACTTGGTCTCCACCACTCCCCTCCACCCTTCCCTGCTGACCTTCCCTCCGCTGCCACACACTGCATACATCCCAGCGTTATTTGCACCGCACCTGAGTGCAGCCACACCTTCTACTATACGCCCAAATCCCTTAGTTCATCCTTTATTCCACGGGCAAGAGCCCCATCACCATTCTTGCTCTAGCCAGATCCAGCAGCTACCTACAATAAAAGAGGTTTTCAGTGTTTCCAGCTATTTAAACTAGCCCCAAAGATTACACCATGGCTCCAAAACCACATTTGAATAAAATAAATTATTCGGTGTTCAATCACATGTCTGAGGGGAAATCTACTTTCAAGTTCCACATTCTGACTGACAGCATATGCCTGTTGGTTTTGTTCTCGTACCACTGAGTAAAAGCTGGTTTAAAGCCTTTTATGATACTATCACAAGGAGGGTGGGGTCCAGCTGGTGTCACTCTACAGCTGTGCAAAAAACATCCTGAAGTGAAGTCTGTGACTGTCAGTAGGAATCCGATCACAGAACCCAGAGGCAGTGGCACCAAGAATGTCAATGCTTATGATGGATTTAAATTAATACAATTTAAAGTAGACTGATCTCGCCACAGCCGAAAGGTTTGCTTTTCTGAGCATGTGTCTGCAATGGCATAGTTCGTGGCCCGGTTAAGGTATTTCAGACTGAGCAAAAATAAGATATCTTGAACCACAAGTCCCTGGTTCTGTGTCCTGGCCAAAATAAATTGGGGAGCCTCAGAGTGAGGCATGATGAATTAGCACTGGAAGAAGAGGGTCACAACAACATCTTAACGATACTTGAGTGATTTCATCCTTGGGATATATGCTGCTTGGACAGTGTAAAGGGACTGCAGCCTGTTATGTAGCAGGAACATTCCCATAGTGTGGGGCACTCTGTGCTGGCACAAGCAGGCTGCTGCTTGTCTCCCTTGAGCATCCAAGAAGGCAAGGAAAGAGGGAGGTGAAGCCAAGCACTGCCTGCCTGTGGCTGTAGCACGGGGTATGTTTGGGGCAAGCTGCAGCAGCTTGGAGTTGCCAGGCAGCTAGCGCTGGCTTTGAACCTCAGCGCCTTGCCCAAAACTGCAGCGCTTCCTTCCTACCAAACAGAGCTCTGACATGAGTCAGAGTCTTGCCCAAACAATGTGTAAATAGGTTTCATTCCTCTCACAAACAGCATAAACAATTGGCTGGTCCTATAAGAATCATAAAAATGCAGAAGTAAAAATCTGAGTGGAAACTGACTCGCCAGCTCTAGTCTCATAGCAAACCACAGTTCTCAACATTTCAAGGTAGATTGAATCTAAACAAGGAAGTCAAGATTCTTGCATAGCTTCCCAAACTCTCCTCATACAGGTTAAAGTTCTGAGTTTGCAGTGTTTGAACAGATGTATCCAACCTTCAGGGTAACGCGAGGTTAAAATTGCTGGTAATGACCGTGCATCTGGAAATAAGTGAGATGTTCAGCATCTCTTTGAATGGCACATTCTGACTATTTTTATACTGTTTTTAGCTCAACATGGGATATTTAGCATGAAATTAAGTTCATAATTGTGGTTAGACTGCAGGCATGCTTCCCAGTATAATTGGACAGTGAAGTGTCTCACAGGCAGTATCTATTTGTTTGGATTAAAAACATTTGAAATAAGTTCAATTCATTCGCAATAATGTAGTGCATAATTGGTAATGTACCTTTCAGAATTGATATAAAGCATATTTTAAAATTTATGGAGGTTTTTATTTGAATATATTTGGCTATCTGAATAAACCGAGAAACCTAATTCAAATCAAGTATTTAAAATACCATTTAGGACCAATTTTCTAACTTAGTTTTAATCAAAATGGATTGATACAAAATGGAATTGTTTTCTTTTCTAAAAGCAGCTGCTTCAGCAGAAACTGATGTCATGCCAAACTTTTCAAATGGCTTTACGTGCTTTGTGTTCATTTGAAGCCTAAGTAGATAACACCAAGAGAAAAAAATGTGGAACGGGAGAAAAGACAGACCTAGCTCATCCACATGTATTTTGCATCCCTGCTTTTTACAGGTGATGTTAGATTGTAGAAATTCCTATGGCAAAAAGCCCGGCCAATTGAAACTTAGCAATATCCTACTGCGTAGTTGTTTATGGAAAATAGTTATATAGGTTTCCCTTAAAGTTTGCACAAACCATGGGATTCTGAGAAGGAACCAAATCATAGGAGGTCCATCCTTCATTGGATATACCAACAAGGGTGATCTTGTAAAGCAAATGAATAGGCAATAAAGAGCAAAGTTAATTCTTGGAACAATTAGAATTAGGATTTTGAGAGGTATTGGTGGAGTTAAAAAAGAAATTAAGAACAAACAGAAACAGCAGGATAGCAAACCAGCAATCATTGACTGCCAACAAAGGGAATGTCCAGTATCATTCTTAGTACACAGAAGAGATTTTCTTGGTGAAATGTAACAAAACTTATGGCCCATCTGAGGTGATATATTTACTCCATTTGCTGCCACATTTGTTTTTCCTCAGTAATGTACTTTAAATATATATCGTTATTATTAAAAGCATAATTAAGCCTGATGTATGGAGCCATGCTGCAATTTGGATTTTATTTCAACTGTTTTTTAAGGAATTACAGTATCTAGGTGGCAGCGATATATACACTCCAGGTTAATAATCTGGTTTAGCTTGATCGTATATTCTTGATACATAATTCAAGGAGACAGGTCACCCACACTGCAAAGTTCCAATAACAAAAGTGTCCTGAGCTACACAATAATAAAACCTATTTTTTTAGGGTTGGGTTTTTTTGAGTTCTTTTCGGTAACAGACAATTCTAGAGTATATTAAACATGTATATTTGTTCTGCAGTTTTGCATAAAAATGCCATTTGACCAGATTGGTTTTCAAAGTGTTAAGTTTGTATTTAAAACTGGATAATATTCTGGCTAGTATAATATGTAAACTAGTAATTTTGTTTTGTATTCCCTGTATAAAGTGTTTTATATTATACAGTAGCTAAGTGAATTGCACTATGTACATGCAGCGCGGCTTTTCTTTTTAGGTTATTCAAGGAATTCCTGGGAATGTAGTTTAATGCAATAATATTTTTTTTTCAATAAAAAGGCTTACTGGTATGAAGAGTGTCAGTCATGTATTTTTAATGTAAAGTATACCAAAAGGCAGAAACACAATAAAATGCAGAATGATGAAAACATATTCTGTATTTTAATCTGCAGAACTGAAATGCATTTATTTCATCCCAGTCGCTATAATCCTGAATTTCTTAGAATGGTTCGTAAAGATTTCAGTATGTGTTACAGAAGTCCGTTGTTTAAATGGAACTGAAAATAAATATTCCGTAAAAAAATTGTTCTATCTATGTGGTTTTTGCAACATCCTCCTGGATATTTTTATGCACTAATCAGTTTATTTAGAATTACACTTAGAACTCACCTCTCAGGTTCCCCAGATAATGTCTCTGAGCCATGATTCCTAATGTCTGCATAGCTGGAAATGCCTTGGTTAATCTCCGGGACCAAATTATTTTACTGTGCAGTGACATCTTGTGATTCAGGCATTCTATAAAATCTTGAAATCACGGCAAATCAGCAGAGACATAATTGACAAGTGCATCTAGTTCCATTCAATTGTGTTTTTTCAGCAAGTTGTTTCATAATAAAAACAAAATTCAGAATTGGACAAACATAAATAAAAACTGTGGTGTGTCTGAATGAAGGAAATCGCCTGTAAATGAGTATCTATACCATTAACTGCTATCTATAGTAGGCTTCCAGTTGAGATTAGGCCTCACCTGTTGGTTGTTGGATAAGCAGTGATATTGTTTTGACCAGCATGTAATATGTCAAGAGATAAAGCTCTCCATACCTTCCTAGTCCTGGTAAAGCTCGCTACTAATTACCCTTCTGAAAGCTTGAATCCCAGATCTGTTTAACAGTTGAGCCTAAGTTGATTTTATTTTTTTTTTTTATACCACAATTTATCCGTTCAGGCCAACCTACATTTAGGACTCTTACTTCCCTGAGAACTAAAAGCAACTGTTTTGCCAGACTTGAAATATCTCTTCTCACCACATGGAGAGACGTTTTGGAGGAAACAAATGCACATTTTCTTTAACTTAAAAATGGAAACTAGAATAAAGCTGGTATTTAGAGAGAGTACAAAAGAAGAAAAAAAAGTATTCATAGCTACTTATGGCTAAGTTTAGCTTCAAGACCTTGTTTGTGCTCCACTCAGTTAAAAGATTGTCTCAATGCAGTGTCCAGACGTAGGAAGACCCAGACAAGACTCCACTCCACTGGATCTCCCCTGGGAGATGAGGTTGTTCCTAGAGATCCTGTGGCCCCCATGTCTGACTGGATGGTCCCACAATCAGTCATAGAAGCAGAGCCAAAAAGAGGAATGAGACTGAGCCAGGACAGGAAAAGAGAGAAACAGAACACTGTGGGAAAGGAAACTGAAAACATATCATTAGGCCAATTTTCTTCAGAGATGATGCCTGACTACTTGTGTGCCCGTGCAACACCAGCAAAAGCTTTCCTACATGCTGGTGGGAAGTCTTTCACTTCAGTGCATAAACTTATTATACAAAAGAAACACCTTAATATAAACTTTATACAGAAATATAAAGACATACTGAGAATGCATCTCATTATCTTGCTCTTTCTAGACACTGTGATAAAAAAATATGTGTGTGGGTACAAGGAAGCTGCAAGTCGATGATCTGCACTGCTGCCTTGCTGAGATCGGGGCACACTGTCGTGATGTGCTTGGCCTTTTCTCTGTCCCAGGGCTAAGGGGAACGAACCTATGAACATTTCAGGTTAGTAAAATACTCTTACTGTCCTCAGGACCATCAGGCTAACCCTTAAGTCAACACCTTCTTGTCTATAAAACATGGAGCACTTTAAAAATAACTTTCGTTATTCTGCAATAAATACCTTATTTTCTATTACAGCCAAATAGCCAGACAGAAATAAATTTACAGTTACAGTAATGGGTATTTATTCTAAACATCTACGGCTTAACAGTGACCATTCTGGTTTGTGAATGGGATTAAAAGTGCTCACGACTGAGATGTCAACCTGTAGATACACAATTGTCTTAGAAGACTTAGCCCAAACTCATTTTTTATGACTTAGCTATAAACCCCTCAAAATAAAGATAAGCTTGAAATACTTGATAAACTACCACCAAGCAGTGTAAGCAGTTCTTCTGCCCCTAAAGTGCACATCTAAAACTTAAATTACACACAAAAAATCAATATTTCATTCTTACGAACCAATAAACTTTTTAGAGCAAATAAATTTGTCATTTGCAAATCAATAAATTAAATGTATTTATCGATTTTATATATAAAACTCTTCTGTGTATTCCAAGCTGTGTATGTCTACAAATCAGCAATATTAATAAATAAATCATTGTGAATGGAATGAACCAATTAGTCTCAGATGACAATAAACCAACTATTTCTATATAAAGCAATATGTTCTATACAAAAATGGTTGAATTATAATTTGGTTTCTCCTTTCCTTTTTTTTGCAAGTAACTTATGGGATGTAGTCTGCCAGCCCTGATGAGAAACTCTGCAGAATGTAATAGAAATAATTAATGTGTGTAGTGTTGAGGGGTGTGTCTTCTGACAGATGTAAAATTGTATCTAGTAGAAACCTATAGCCCTGACATACAGTTCTATATGTAAATCAGAAAAGGAAAGACGTAAAAGTAGGAACTAAGTAAGTTCCTAGTTGTCAACTGGGACAAACTTCTCATTTACACAGGACTGGACTTTTTCTGCCTTACGTATGGCATGCAACCAATACATGAAGTATGCAGGAAGGTTTCCAGGACTACGTTATATTTTTTTCTCTCTCTCCCAGAGACACTTGAGAAACTGTGAAAAAAACCACCCTGACAATTAAATGAGATGATCCTTGTCTACTTTTTTGTTTTACTAGTAAGTTCTTGCTGTGACTTAAAATATGTAATGTTTTTATTAATGTCATCTGTAATTACAGTACTGGTATCTACTGTTGACATATTATAGGTTTAATCCTTAGCAGTGAGCTTTCCTCTCTAGGTTCTGTTCTGTAACTGCATTTTTTTTTTCAAATGCTAAATTGCCTGGGTTGATTTTTTTCTTAAATAATGTGTTAGATAAGGAGTTCTTATATAATTTGTATTGGATATTATATGGGTCAGGGTGAAACATAATAATGAATCTTATTATGGGCTATGATCAGAGCTTAGGAGTTGAAAATAATTTTGCCTTTCATCCCAATGTTGCCAGTCTCCACTAGCTTTTCACAAGAGAGGTTTTCAGATGCTGAGAGCTCTTGAGGGCATCAAAATGGGAGAGCAAATGAGCACAGTGGTTGCCAGTGAATAATAAAGGTAAAAGAGAGGGCACGTGCAAAGTCTGAAGAACAATGTCAGGTTTGTGACACCTGGAAAAAAGAGTATATTAGTTCCAGAGGCTGCAGAGAACACCAAGGGAATGTTAGACTCATTGTAAATAAAACTAGAGAGGTTTGCAAGCTCAAATGAAATCTAAGATAAGTGGCTGTAATTATCAGTGTTAATAAAATCTAGATGAAAATTCCTAGTGGGGTTTTTTACTCACGGTAGGTTGTAATTTCTGCAAAAATAATATTTGTTTTTTCCATATCTGCTCCAAATAAAGTCTGAAGACAAACAGGTTTTCATCAAATTTAGCTACTAGAAACAAATGAAAGATGCAACAATGGAACACTTCAAAAGATTTTATTGAAGAAATGTGTGGAACTATCCTTGATGCCAATCCAAAAAAATTCATAGTAACAAGTGTAGAGAAAACGAAAACCACAGAAAGAAAATGGCAGGAGAAAAAAAAGAGTCTTCAAAGACTCTTCTTTTGATAAAATGAAAATACTACAGAAAATGGTATCATTCAGATCATGGTCTCTGACAAACCATTAAAGCATCTGCTACAGACCCTGAGCAAAGGACACAGCAGAGCATGGTGGTGATAAATAGATCTAATGTGATGATACGTCATTGTTTTCTTCCATAAATGGACAAGAAATCTATGGCCCAAACAACACTGCAAAGGGCTTCTCAACCCAAATTGGTAAAGTCTATACTCTTCTTGATGTATTTCAGACCCCAGGGAATAAAAAGAAATAAAGATTTGCTATGACGTCCTGTAACGTTCACTGGGGGATGAATAGGTTTAGCCAATGTGAAAGCACAGACAGACCCCAGGGCAGCAAGGGGTTCTTTCTATACAAAGAGATACAGCTCTTTCTACGCAAACTTTCTACTGCATTCAGCGCCATTTTCTGACCTGAAAAAAATGGTACTTTGAGAGCTCAATAACTGGAGGTTTTACCTTTAAATTGTGACATTAATTTACACTAAAAAAAAAAAAAAAAAAGTTTAAGCAGCCTACAGAGTTGTACTACAGCTGTAGCAGATGGCACTGATGTCAAGGTGGAAAGGACCTTCATATACTGACTCATGCCTGTCTTCAGAGAGCAGCCACCGTTGTTGGATATGACAGTTGGCTATGGATAGTTTCAAAGCGTAAGTTGCCAAGCCATTACACTTAGTGGCTGAAGATTTCTCAGGTAGCTCCCATTGGGACCAAACAATTCATTGCAATGTGCTCAGCACATAAATTGGACTGCATGAGCTGGCTATATCGCTCCAGATAAGGATATAAACTCCTAGATTTCTGCTGGAAATTCCTATACCTAGCACCAGTACTCATTGTTATCGCTACTTCTCTAAATCCTTCCAGTATGACTTAGACTGTGACACTTCATCTCTCAGCTTTTGAACAGTCCAAGAGAAAGGATTGGATGCACACAGCACCCCCACCCCACCCCCCTCATATTTAAAACATCTGCAGGGAGCTCCAAGGAACCACCAGAGAATCCTGAACGGGAGTGAGGTGGGCCCTGCCCTGTGGATGGAATCCAGCAGTTTTCTTGCGGTCTGAGCTGCTTTCGTGTGGCTACAGCAATCTGTGCGTGGCCTTTGCTTTGGAAACAAGCATATATTTAACCTCAGTTATCCTCTCTCTGCCTCTTCTGTACTCCACACTCCGTGTTCTATGCCTTGAACGTGGCACAGTGCAGGTCATCTGTGTGACTTCATAAGAATCTCATCAGCACTATGGGATTCCAATTCCAGTCACTGGTTTTTCGGGTCTCGAATATATTTACAGCTTTTTGTCAAAACATGAAGAATTTTTTTTAAAAATAGTATTATTTCCTAAGCTCCTCCTTGTCTCCTAGAACCTGCAGCTAAAATAATTTATAACATTGACATTTCACCATCCAGCATTTTGTAACCGATTTCCACTTGCCCTTTGCATTGCACTGGTTGGATTAAGTTTAGTTCTTCCCTGCTCCACTAACTGCGTGAGCAAAACTATGTTGAACTATGTAAATTTCCCTCACTGTTAATTGCTGACATACGGCATATGGAAGAAAGATGGGAGGGAAAAGTACTCCTGGGGCGCAAGTGATTAGCAGTCTAAACATGAGACTTGCCGACATTCCCTGGTTTTACATTTTCTGACTGTTTGTTCTGAAATCCTGGCTCTCCGAACGTGCTTCTTCTCTGTTTATTTGAAAAGGAATGTTCAGGAGACACAACGGTGAATTATTTTATAAGGGAGAAGTAAAAAAACCTCATAAATCCTGCAAGGAAAGCAATCTGCCAGAGACGATCGTGCGTATTTAAAACTATTTACAAATGGGGCGAAGCGTGAGCAGCTGCATCCAGTACTTAGAGCTCTCAGATGGAGAACAGATCATTTACAAATACCAATGAGCATTGCCTGGGAAACTTGCTGTATGTACACAGCGGACACTTGAAGGAGAAACTCCTCATTTGCTACTCACACTTTCTACTAATGGGAAGATTATTTGGAAATGAGGAAATAGTATATCACCTCCATTCTCGTAATCAAAAACATTCTGGTTGAAATATCCACCCACTAGCAGTCAAATGAAGAGTGCAATTATGTGAAAAGCAGAAGAGAAATTCTTTACTGAACCAAAAGAGTCAGGAGCTAGTATATTTTAAGAAATCAGTTTGCTCAGACATTGCTTATATTTTTTGGTGACACAGTTTAAACGCTAAAAAATAGCAGCAACCTTACAAACTACTAACACACCTTGAGCAAGACAGTCTTTAAGAGATGGTTTATATCAGCCCAGGAAGGATCAGATTTACCTGTATTTAGACAAAGATGGGTGTTTTACTACTATATTCATCACTTGTAACTGAGCAGAAATCAAACTAGATTATCCTCTCATATAAAAAAAACTATCCCAGAAATTAACAATAGTAAACCAGGATTTGAATTTTTCTTTTAAATAAATTTATCCTCAAAGCTAAGAAAAGGGAATTTCCTCACTTCTATAACAGCTTCTAATCTAATTCTGTGGCCTTCAATTTTGGTTCCTTCTACAGGAAGCTGTACCTGTCCTGACATATCAGAACTCCTTATTGTCCTTTCCATAGTCTGAGGAAAACAATGACCTGAGCATGAGGGAGAGGAAAAAGTGGATCCACAGACGTGAAGAACAGACTTCTGCATCTGCAGATTGGTTTGATTAAATTTCATTAGCTTTAGTTCAAAATGAGGGACAAGAAGCAGCCAGCTGTTTATCCAAAACCGGGAAGCCAGTCCGGCAGGTGTGTGGTAACAGGCAAAATTCCTTGTCAGAAACAGACTTCAGAAAACATCAGGGGATGAAGAGAGGGTTTGTTATTATTTTCATCTGGATATATCAAGGAAATTAAAAACAAAGAAAAAAAATCAAAATATTTACAAAAGGAAAAATACGTGAAATCGATAGAAGGTAGTCATGGAAGGTTCCTTACACTTACAAGGTGTTGAGTTTTTCTCTTAGCTTAACTAAATGTGTGACATGAACACAGGCAGCCGTCTGGGAACACCACAAATTCTCCCAGAATGGGATTGCTAAAAACTGGCAAAAGAAGGTATTGCCAGACTTGTCCCCGTCCAGCTGTTCTATCAGAAAAAAACCTGAGGAAAGAACCTGTCTCCATTTAAAAATATCGCTCAGTGAGCTGCAGGCCAGCAGCCTGAAGACAGACACCACCGTAATTGAAATGCAGGGGAAGTATCTTTGCTAAGATCAGACCAATTAGTGTCAGACCAGTTACTGGAAGACGAACTCACCCTTAGCCCAAATAATAAATCTGTGCCTCTGAATGACTACAGTCCAAGATCTCACTTGGGGATCTTACCATTTGCCATTCAGGATTTCCAATTTCAAGCTCTTTTCCCAGCTCAGAAGGAATAAAAACCATGACACTAAAAATCAAATCCAAGACTAGAATACCACTTGGCTCCACAAACCTTTAGAAGAGTGCTGAATACAAGAAAACGCTTGATATAATCATCAAAATTTGCAATATTGACAGTGAAATTGCAGCCCCTTGAATGTGGGGCTCCTCTTTGGTAACACAGTAAGTGGGATGTCTCAAGCCTTTCTCTGCAGGAAGGAAATTATCAGCTTTGACCCTTAGCGGGGCAGAGATGCATTGCAGTGACTCCAGTATGTTTTCATTTGAACAGGATTGCAGTAATAACTTTCCTATTTCTCTCCCTTGCGAGGTTGCTTGTCCCATTTTCCTACATCATCTTGCTTCTCTCGTACTCCAACCTTAGAGGGATAACACAGATAAATTGTTCTTGTTTCCAGGTTCAGACATTTTGTTGCCTTATAACGATTTGTCTCAAGGCACATTATATGAGCAGAGAATATGAAATAAGTGTGAAGAACAGGAAAGAGTTTGAAGAATCTTCTCCCAGTTTTAAAGCCGTGTCTTCCCCAGGCTTTGGACATGACATGAGCGTTGGATCTGTGTGGCACACGCTGTCCAGTGCTCAGAATTAACTCCTCTGGTCCATTTACCTTTCCTGCCTGCCCAACTGCTCTGCAGTGCAGAATTAACCTACAGCCTTGACTAGTTTGTAGCTAGAGGATGAAGAAGCTTAAGTTTCTTTAGTCACACAGCAAATAGGTGTCAACCATTCCTCAGAGTTGGTACAGAGGTTTGCTGCCGTGCCAGAGGCATTCAGCTGTTTCGTTAGTGAAGTCAGGACCTTTGCTTTTCTAGCTGACAGGAGCAGAACAAATTGGTGGGTGATATACTTTCTATCCAGACAGAGACAATGATGGTCATCAATCTGTCAGACCAGCTCGTACCAAATCTGCTGTGCCAGCTGCAGAGAAAAAAAAGCATCTGACTGCTTTGCTGCAGGCAATAAATGCTGTGAGAGGAAGATGCCACATGGCAAAGTGGCTTCATGCACAGTGGTTGTTACGCTGTCAAGCTGACGTTACGGCATCAGTGAAAGGAGTGGCATCAAAGGAGTGGACTCAGCAAAAATGAAAGAACAAAACACGCTCCACACTGGCTCGGCAACACAAGGAAGCATTTAAAAATAAAAATAAATAAAATCTCCCAGACCTCAAAGAATTGAGAGAAAAATCTCGTTTGCCATTCCGTCCAAAACGAATCTACTTCCTTCTTGATAAAAGAACTGTATTCTTTTTCTAGTTACAGGTATCTCTTCTGTTCAGTTCAAAGCAATAGAATGTTTCCCCAGTTTCCAGCAGGAAATTTTATATCAAAAATCTCTCATCCTTACTGCAGCAAGAGTGTTATCCTTACTGAAAAAGAGGACTATTTTCTGCTACACCTGCCAATTACACATCCTTTACTTTACCCTAAACACCAGCAATTAAATAGAAACACCACAACCTTTGTCTATAGATATATGTACCTCCACACATCTAGTTACTTACTGAATCACAAATAATCCAAATTTTCACTTATTATAGGAGGTGCGATACACCCTACCTGATGTTTGCAACCTGCTTTGATCTGTTTTGAGCAACAACTTTAAAACTGACGGATATGTTGAGGGAAAGAGTAGGAATAGGGCTAGGAAGGAAGCAAAAAGCATTGCTGGTGAAGACTGTTTCTTGAGTCTGCTGAGGAGTTGCCTTGAAGAAAAACAAAAATCCAACCTTCTCTGCCTCCCCCCACCCCAACCCACCAGTCTTAAATTATTCATGAACAGTCTTGAGTTGAGTTATTAAAAACATGTCTATTGAGGAGCTCAGCATATGGTGACATAATTAAATACGCCTGGAGTTCACCAGAGATAGTGCCTGCAGGAAGAAGAATGATTGTGTACAGGAGAGCTCCTATTATATTATTTTTCATCTCAGAGTTACTCTGAACTGGCAAAATATTTATAGTTACAGCCTCCTTTCTGTTTCAGCGAATCTACACCACTGTGCTAGCTGAGGATCTGACCCATGCTGAGTTATTTTCCTGAGGCAGTCAGGAAGATAAACTTACCATAATCACTTGATGTGTTATTTTGTACCAGATCCATTTAGCCTGCTCTTTCTTTTGTATTTCATCTCAACAACTACACAAAGAAAAGAAGTGTGTTTTGATGATGTATGGTGCACATCCTTGTACAACCAGGAACTTTGAGGAAACCACATCAGAAAAAGCCACGTCATACACAGTTTCTCCCCACGTCCATGCATCCTTGCCATAGGTGTGCCGTTTCTTCCCTTCTGCTCAATGTGTCACGGCTACAGCATCAGTCAACATTAGAAAAAACATGCATCTCATTGTCAGGGATGCCAGCAACCATTTCCTACTTGGGTTTAACTCTCATTTACCAGCACAGCCAATCTCACCAGAGACACGCTCATACGGCTTACCTGAAGTCAGCAGTGTCGAGCATCTACTTGAAGTCCAGGCTCCCTTGACAGCAAAGGGTGACTGACACCTCCAGTGCTGCCTGAAATGGGTGGAAATCAAATAGTACAGGTGCCTGTGCATTTGCCTTGTGAGAGTACCAGCGGACAGTCCTCTTTAAGGCAACTAACGGTAGGGTGATGCACTCCATGCATTTGGATTTATCATCAGACAAGCATTTGTCAAGAGCATGGCATCTGAGGATTGGTCATTTAATTCTGGCCTGGCTCCTCCTGCTGCTACGTGTAAATCCTACAGCTTCTCCTTGTGGCCTCCTGCTGCAATACCAGCAGATCAGATGGAACATTCCCTGGACTACTGCCTTCACAGTAAAAAAGGCCTTTGAAACTTGTCTTGGTTTATCCAGCATTTGAGCAAGGTATCTTTAAGGTCCCTTCCAACTCAAGCCATTCTATGATTCTATGATTTTCTCTTACCCTGATGCAAATTTCGCTATCCTTTTTCAACTCTCCTCCTACAGTTTTTTTTGTTGTTTTCCTTGTGATCTTTTCATAATGTTCTTACAGAACCGTAACTGCGTATCCTATCAGTACAACTTAGCAGACTGAGTACTCTGCATAAAACACAGCTGGGGAGTCTGACTAAATAATAGAGATAATTGGTTTAAGATATAATTATAGGCTATATATTAATAAAAAATAGCACTGCAACGTGTAACTGTCCATGTATAACTGTCATTTACAGAAGTGTTTCATACACAAGTCAAAGTATTGAAATAAAATCTGACTTAGACCCTGCCCTTTTTTAGAAGGTAAGAGAAAGTCCTTTATCCCAAGCAGCTACTATTTCAGTAGAGGAAAAATAATGTTTTTAAAAAATGAATATAAGAACAACACTTTTACTGCTCCTTCTGCACCCAAAAACTAGATGGCAGCATGACAGAGAAAAATACTTGAAAAATATACTCAAATTGCTGTTCTCACAATTTAAACCATAATTTGCAGATGTTGCTGAGTGGAATGAGAAAGAAGTATTGCTCACTCAATAAAGCCAAGTCTCTTGAGTTCTCTGCTGGCTCTGCTAAAACAATCATTTTAGTCATCTCTGCCTCTCTGTTCAAAGGCTTGCTGTTAGGAGGGCTGGTGTGTCTTGAGAGATTTTGAGGAGATTATAAATTTGGCTGGTAGGATGAACAGTAATGATCTTTAAGGCTTCTCTAGGGCATGCAGTTTGGTACCACACAAATGTTTTGATTGAGAAATCAGGGGAACACAAAATCAACAGGCCAAACATTAAATGGATTAAAGAACTAATGAACTGGTCTCAAAGTATAGTTGCGAACTATTATCAAGCATGAGTGCTGGAGGAGACAACCTCAGTAATTTGTTCTTTTCTTCTGTTTACTAGGAAGAAAATCACAGCATCATAGGATCGTGACAGCAGGTCATCTCCAATCCTCTACTCAAAGCACTGTCAGCTCTCAAGTCAAAAATACTGCTACTGAGGAAAATTGGACAGTTCAGCAGAAATTGAAGACATGTAAAGAACGAGGGGAGCAGCTTACTTAGATCTTTTTTAATATGTCTGTCTGGATGGATGAAAAATCGAGTGGAGTGTTATGTCGTTAAGTGTGAAGTTAAGACTGGAGAATCAGACACCAAACGGAAGATTTTGTGTTCATAACTACAATTATGTGCTGGTGTATAATAAAAACACTTTACTATATAAAATAATCAGCAGAGGATTGTAGCCAGTTCTTTCATATTCATAATTTCTTACTTTAGTGTTTAAGAAATCAAGCTCTCATTAATTTTTAAATAAACTAGCTAGGCAGGTATTGAAAACCATTTTCGCAAATAATCTGGAGTCAATTCCTTTTTTCCACAACAAATTCTGAAATTTCATGTTGCACAAAAAAAACACCAACAACCCTAAAAACAAATAAATGTCTGAGAATAATTTAATTAACAAAAGGCAGGAATCTAGAGAGGATCTGAAGCTGATGTGGAGGCAATGACTGAACCTGACTGAACTTTGCTTTCCGTGCAGGATTAGCCAGACAGGCTGGGGATGGATGAGGAGCTGACGGGCAGTTTATGGGTCAAGGTTAAAGGGAAGGCAGGGGCAGGTGATATCACAGTGGAGGTCTGCTACAGGCCACCTGACCAAGCAGGTGAGGTCTTCTGTAGACAGATAAGAGCTGCTTCACGTAGATCTGGCCAGTGTTGGATGTCTTTGGGTGGGAAAGATTGTTTCCACTGGAAAGACCCAGTCCTACCTCTCTTGTTCCTGTCTTACCTCCAGAGTAGAGAAAAAGTTCCCTTAAAAAATCCTTCCTCGTATCCCACCGAGTGTCTTAATTCAAAACAACCTTCAGGTACTTGCTCTCTGAAGGGAATCAATGACAGCAGAGGACTGAAGTCACACATAAACCATCTTCATATCTCTCCTCTCCACTGTGATGAGATTGGGCAAGTTCCCTGCTAATTCCAATCCCCTTAGCTGAATGCCTGGAAACATGATGTACGTAAGTTCGCAAAGATCAGATCACAGCTATGCACAGATCTGGAAGCAAGTGAGAAAATTAAGCCACACAGTCATGCAAATTGTTTGGAGAATGCTATCTGGACAACATTCTTACATCTTAGAGGAAGAATATGTTCTGGATGTTATATCTGCTGCTCTCTGGCTCTCCTTTAAATTTAAAGATTTTAAAAAGGCTGTTAGATGGAAGTTAACCTCAAAATACTGTGTTCTGTGAAAAGAACACAGGGACATTTCATTTAATTTGTCCAGCTAAACTTCTATTCACATATTAGAAATACAGTTTTATCAATATTTACAAATGAGAAACATTTTTATAGCAATGTGGTTTCAATGATTTTAAAAGAGAGAATCTATACAAGAATTCATGTATATATATCATAGTATTTAGCTCTACAACATTTCATACCCTGTCAAGCTTTTCCCAGCATTAATTGAAAAGAGAGGGTGGAAGGAAGATAGAATAGGCAAGCTGAGTTTCAAGAAGGCTGTTAACCAGCCAGTTGACACACCAGAGCTGAAATGCTCATACACCAAGAACAGGTTCCCCTTGAGGAGAGAGGGAGAGAGAGGAGCTGGGAATCCTGCCCCACCCAGATGTGGAGCAGTCAGCACTTCAATTTAGGCTAGTATATATCTGACTTTCTAATAATCTGCTTTTCAGCCCACTGAGACACACAGAAGCTTTTGCTTTGTAAATAAACAGCATTGAAAAAAGAGATTAACTCAAAATCTTCCTGCAAAAAGAACTAAAAAACTTTGTTTCAAATTCAGACAGTATGTATAAAGGAAGATCTCATCTATTTATAGTTCTTGACCTTTAAGCTCAGCTACTATTTTATTTTAAAAATCTTAAAATAATGATGATAAAATACCTAGCAATTTCAAAGGACTTATTCAGACATTAGCAATGCAAAACCCTTTTTTTTTTTAATACAGAATTTTCAGAATGCTAGCGTTTCTCAATAATCTTTATCTTAGGTATTATTATGCCATCTGTCATATTTGTTTTTCATTAGCTACCCCATTTATGCTTAAGAGCTAACCCTGAATTGCTTGCAGTTTTATCTCTGGCATTTTTACTGAGAGAAAAATCAAAGTTACTCTGATTATTTCTACACACAGAAGCAGACTCATGGAATGGTAGGATAATATCATGATTATAAATATTTTAATGACTGCCGAGACGTCTTTCATCTATTAATTGATGAAAAATTGATTGTGATTTATAGTCAAAGAAGATTAAATCTCCAGAAATCCACTGCTGTTTTCCTGCATTCCACTGCTGGTGGGTAGAAACATGACAGTGTCCTTCCTCATCCCAAAGAATAACGAAAAATAAGATCTCAGCACGCATGTGCTCATTATGCCACCAAACATTCACGTTCAAAACAAATGCCTCTCAGTTTTATTGTAAGATTAAGAGCCCACTGGGGCAAGTTCTCCATGCTCAGAACACCCATCGATTTCAGTGGCAGCTCCATACACAAAGCGTTTTCAGGATTAGCCCTTAATTATTCATCAAACCCATACCCTGGAGCTCTGAGCACATTGTAAAGACAAATGGGAGGATTCAAGCAGGAGATAATGGGGTGCATTTTTCTGCCTTCACAAAATATGTGGATGCTTTTGTCTAAGAAAATCACCGACAGCCTGGTGAAAAAGAAATATATTGCTGAATTGACTTGGAAGGGTAGAGAGTTGGGTGGAGAGGAACTTCATGAAGTTCAACAAGGGCAACAGTAGGCTCCTGCACCTGGGGAAGAATAACCCCCTGTACCAACACAGGGTAGAGGGTGACCTGCTGGGAAGGAGCTCCATGGAGAAGGACCTGGGAGTCCAGATGAACAAAAAGTTCACCGTGAGCCAGCAGTGTGCGATTGTGGCCAAGAAAGCCAACGGGCTCCTGGGGTGCATTAAGAAGAGTGTGACCAGTGGGTAAAGGGCAGTTCTCCTCCCTCTCTACCTCCGCCCTAGTGAGGCCACATCTGGAGTATTGTGTCCCGTTCTAGGCTCCCCAGTCCAAGAGAGACAGGGAACTACTGGAGAGAGTCCAGTGGAGACTACAAAGATGATCAGGGGTCTGAAGCCGACGTGATGTCCTGCATTTCCAATTATGTCTCTAGATGTGGCCCAAATCAAAATGTATGTGAAGTTAAAAAAAAAAAAAGAAAGCTCTAATTTGCTCTCAGTGGGTACTGGATCAGGCTCCACCTGCAGTACTTCACTTATCCAGCAAAGGTCACTGAGCTAAAAGAGGCTGCACAAGCTACAGAATGGCAGGTCCGATTACTTGTGCAGAACCACCATGGATCCCGCTGCTGCTACCTACATTTATTCACACATATACATTTATTTATTTATTAAAGTCAGCATCTATATCTTTCTCAACCAAAAGAGGAAAAGAATTCATGTGCTCCGTTCCTCAGCAACCTCTTGAAAACTCCTAGTTTTAGAGGATTTTCCTGCTGGAGTGTGAGGGGGGTTTATGAGGGTGAGCATGCACACCTGTGTCAGGAGTTGCAATATAATATAGCTAAGAAATGTTTTTGAAAAGCATTCTATTCTTCACTTAATGGCTCAGTCTCAAAGTGATCAGCTGCAGGACGAGAAAGCTGCCTTTCTGATCATCAGAGGAGGTAACACTATGTTGGTTTATCAATTAAAGCAATTAATTCAAACACAGATCTCCTATGACCAGAAAGCAACGCCTCGTTAAGTTATCCAGCTTCCCTGTAGTAGTTCAGCCTTCCCCAGAGCCTGGTTCTGTTTCTCTGTCAGTAGTTTCATGTAGAGGAAGATCACAAAAAAGCAAATATTTAGGCAAGGGTCTGCAAGTATATTCAGCAGCCAGCTCCTATGTTATTCTAACGCCAGCATAAACCAAACAGCTAATTCAGAACAATAACCTGTGCCTTTTCTGTGGCTAATCAAATGTTTTTGCAAGACATTAGATCATGCAGAAACAATATTCAGGTCCCTCATGACACAATCTCTTTGTTGTCTCATGGCCAAATCCCGCAAGATACGAACCAAACCGCTGGCCCTACAATACACTGGATTGGGATTGTTCCTTGCAGAAATCAGCCCCTTCTCAGGAAAAATGCAGGGTTGGGCTTGTCTCAGAAGTGACAGTTCTCTCTGGGAATACCTTTCCCTTCATCCACTGAAGATTTAGGCCCAAAATCTGCAGGTGAGCACATCATCTCTTTTACTTTCCTCCACAGATGGCAGTGCAGTCTGAGGACAATTTGCTTTGCATCTTGTCCTCTGCAGAATTTCTTCCCCGGGAACCATAGGAGAGGCTGAAATCTGAGAAAATTCCTGTCTGCAGAGCTCCTCTTCATTTCAGTGCAGTAGCAGATATCCTCAGACACTGCCTGCCAGCAGCCATCTAAAATCCTCAGCTTGTGTAAAAAAAACATTTTATTGATTTCTCAGGGGAGGAGGGAAGGAACAGATTATGTGTGTACAGACATGGTTAGTTGCAAGATACAAGGAGGGGAAAGCATAGAAAAAGTTAAGAGGCTTTATTAAGCATTATCGTAACATCAGATTGACAAACCAAACCCACTGCGTTCACCACATATATGTATTTGCAACCCCCAAAATACAAATTCTTCTTTAGCTTATCAAAGCAGATAATGTAAAAGATAACCACTGCCGCCCCCAAAGCAAGATTATCTGTGCAAAGTCTGTTTCACTCATTGCCTGCCAACAAAAACTTCAGCCCCTGTAAATTGAAGATAGCCAAAACAAATCACAGATGTGAACTAGTCAAAATAATAGTAAACTAAGGCAGGTTAACTGCTGTCTCAGATTTAGGGTCAAGAAGAGATTTTTCACCCAGTGCAGACTGACAAGTTTTTTGAGGATTTTTCATGCTTCCCTGCAGCATAAGTTGCAAAGAAACCGCTACAGATCCTGCCATTTCAAGGCTTTGAACCCATGTGGCACGCACACCGTCATGCCTGCTTAACCTGATGTGGTGATAAGCAGATAAATGGATAAAGCCCGTGGGAGATAAACATGTGGGCCTGACCTGCTCCCTGCCTTAGATATTTCCCTGGGTGCACCTGACATTGTCTATCCGAAAATGAGATGGAGTCTGTGGTAATCAGCAAAAGGTCCTATCCAGCATTAAACCTGAACTCCAAACGAAGAGATTTTCTATTCTAATAGTAAACATCAGTTTACTGGGATTGGCCTTTGTCTTTGTCTCCTCCTCCTACAATTCCCTATCAGAAACAATTTTTGTAGAAGATATTTGACCAGTCTCTAGCCTGACACCTTCATCAGTGAGCTTATTAAAGATGGTAGCGATTTCTGCCCAGGTGTCTCCTTCAGAAAAGCTACAGAACTACGGGCTTCCTTTCCCGAGCTGTGCATGTATTCTGCACTACACAACCAGACAGGCCAGTCCTTCATCCCACATGGCTTTTGTGGTGGGGATCCCATACCCAGTAACTATCAGGGGTTGTTCCAGAGGGCACGGAATCCCTGCTACATCTGACAGCACAGCAGTCTCTGGAGAGCTGGAGTCGCAATCAATAGCTAACAAATGGCCATTCCGCTCACAGTATAATGAACCCTGCCTGAACCTACTTTTCCCACAGAGATTCAGGCACTAATTCTAACACCATTAACTCCTTTAGCTGATTGTAATGACAGTTAAAACATGTAATAACATTTAAAACACAGACTGTAATTTCATTTTCTCTGTTCAGAATTTGTACTTGGCCAGCAAATGGCTTAATGAACCAGCTTTGGAGACTTTTCTAACTACCAGCTGTCCCTGGGGGATTTTTTTTGGTTTTATTTGATTTTGTTATGCAAAAAGTCACTAGATTAGCATCTATTCTGGCTGCTCTTAGAAACATTCTTCCTTCTAGTGGAAAGAAACTGCCTCTCACACTTGATACTAAGGCAACACTCTGACCAGATTCAAAGTCAATCTCACCAGCTTTCTCGTAAATTGCTGAAGTGCTGTCAGAGGGTAGTTGGGTCAGTTCACTAAGCTGAAGTAACTGTATTTTCATTTGTAGTATTTTAGTTCTAGGTCAATAATGAGCTTGCAATCTCCAGTTTCTCCAGTTTCAATGACGGACCTTTAAAGTCATGGAGAGACAGGAAATGGTACAAATGGTACATTACATCTATCTTAAACCTAACTCCCTCCCCAGCGTCAGGCTCAACTCTGGCTTTTAATCTGAGTGTACTTTTTGTCAAGTTTGGTTGTTGGTTGGTTTTCTGTCACATACGAACGTAAAAATGAAAATCTGAACCTTCCTGTGATTAGGTTCTAATTGTTATCCTATTATAAGAAAGGCAGTAATGTTTCTTTTTTTCACTCCCAGCTTGATGCTGATAGTCTCCTTGCCCTTGGGATGCAGCCTCTGCTCCTCTCAGGCTCAAGAGGGCTGGGGCACAGATTTCCCCTCTTCTGCTTGCGCATGGCTGCAGCTCCTCGTCAGGGTTTCTACAAGCCAGGAGATGCAACAGCTCCTTGTGGGATGTCACACAGAAAGGGACCAGAAACTGAGGATGGTGTCCACGTGCTCAGCAATGGTTCCCCAACACCCCCTGGAGCAACTGCTCTGGCACAGCAGAGACCTGAACCCAGACTGAGCTCCAGAGGGAGGATGCAGCCCTGCAGGTCTGGGAGAACGAACAGGAGGATTTAGAGGTCTGCATGCATTTACAGGGCTGAAATATCAGTGGGACCACAGAGATCTTCTTGGCAGAACACCATGACATGACATGAAGCGTCAGAACAAGGAGGGGTTCAGGAGATCTGGCTGATTTTCAAAGATGCCTCTTCCAGGCTTAAGACGAGCCTACCTCAATGAGCAGGAAATCAAGCAATGAAAGCAGGAGCCCTGAGTAGACGAACAACTGAAATATTAAAAGCAAGTGTAGAAGACATGGAAGAAGGGTCAGATCACCCAGGAGGAATATAGAGATATTATCTGAGTGGGCAGAAACTGTAGTTGCTGCCAGCTAGGACTCAGTGAGGAGTCTGCTGCTTCTGCCTGGACTGAAGAGTGTATCACGATTAAAATTAACTATAGGTCTGTATCCTCACTTTTGCTCTGCAGTCGACTTCAGCTCTGAAACAGGATCCTGAAACTACTGTCTTGGTTGACATAGCTGACCTATGTTGTCTCAGGTAGCTAATTATGCCCAACTGCTGTGGCTGGAATATCCAGAGCATATCCACAGGTTACAGTTTCAACTGTTCCTCTGCAAAACTACAGTGGCTTTTTAATTTCATATTCCAGCTAAAACCACCACTTTTTCCTCTTGAGGTCAAATGCCTCAGCAGCTAGCTTCACAAACAGTATCTAATTAATTTATTTTGGAGATAAGAAGTGAGATGCAAGTGCTAAGTGTCGTTAATACTGATTTCAAGGGGTGTGACAGATTGGAGAAATTCCGTGTTAGACTGGGAACTTGTTTAGATTATACTCTTCACTGTACTGCAATTCCTACATTGGGCTGGGTTGCATAGCTTCTGTGAGACTCATTGATAGAGTGGGGAAAATGACAAGCTTTGGAGAAGACAAGACTGTCATCTTCTGCTCCAGCAAATTCTGACACTGGTATGTCTCACTATGCAGGAAAATCAAACAGTTCCCTCTTCCCCACTTCACTAAGGAAGCAAAATTCCCATTGATTAAACCTGGGTAGTGTCAAATAAAGCACAAGTAATCATTCTTGGCCTGTATTTAGTTATGAGGGCTGCTGCATATAAGTAGACCTATAAAAGTATGACCCAAAGGGCTTGCTTTTTGCCAGCTGTATGTATTGAGCCAACAAAAGATTAGATTTCTCCTTAGAAACTTTAAATCACTTGTAAATTCTTAGGGAGTTAAGACCTCTTGCTTTTATCAAAGCAGCTGTATTTTTCATGCTACTCTGAATCCTCTTTACCTCTCAAACTAAAATCTCCTTACCCTCTTGTATTAATTCTTGCCCAAATCCACTCATTGGAGAGTGGATCTGTCAGATTGACTGGACTTGGAAAGCGGGATCTCCAGGAGGCAAGAAACAACAGCTTCCTCTTTGCCTAGTGCTCTTCATAACTTCTGAACCTCCCAGACAGTTTTAGTCAAAACTAAATGAAGGCGGATATTGCAAATGTATTGAACTTTGCAGATTTTGAGAAAGCTGCCGGGGGAACTGAAGACCTGTCTGAGTGTCACACTTCAAATATTTTTCTCCTTCAAAATGGATTAATTAATGTCTTCCATAAATGTGTTAACTCACATCAATTAACAAGCCACAATGCTGAGTTGCAGGATTTGTAATTTCATATGTTGCTGCAGCACTGTATTTCTAATTCACCTGTTACCAGGAAGCAAACAGATTACAGCTCCTTCTTTTTTTTGCATCTTTTGCTTACATTCTGTGAAGGTCACCTCTCACCACTCAGCAAGGTGGCATTTCTTACATAGAAAAGTCAGTTTCAGCTGTAACTTTTACTCATAAAAGGACAGAAATTTTTTTACGACTGTACTTACTTATAGTAAACCTTGAATGCATCATCACAGACAACATCGTTTAACTGGAAAAGATGAAGTCAACATATTCAGAGCGAAATAAGTTATGTTCATAGATTCATAGATTAATAGAATGGTTAAGATTTGAAGGGACCTTCAAAGATCATCCAGTTCC
>VWZK01004714.1:478907-489543 GCA_013396935.1 Baryphthengus martii | reverse complement strand
GCAGCTGAGCGGCGGGATTTCCAGCCTCGGTTTTCCCCCGGCGCCGAGACCCGCGGCTGTCGACAGCTTTCCCCAGAAGATCGATTTTCTGCGAGGTGACGTGTCCGGCATCCCGGCTCCTGCAGCAGCTGCCGGAGCGCCGGGCTCGGCGCTCGGAGCCCCGCGGCGGTGCTGCGGCTGGAACTCCTGGCCTGGGTGGATAAGTTAGCGAGCGGCTGCCTCGAGGGAGGCCCCGTCCATCCAGGGTGAAACCGTGGATTTCTCCCTGCTGTGTTGCAACCCTCTTGCTGGGAAAGAGGAACAAACCTTCCCAGCCTCGAACACCCACCCGTCTGCACAAAACAGCCCTGGGGCTGCAGCTGCCTCCCGGGTTGCACAGGAGGAGGCTGAAGGGAGGAGGCTGAAGGGCAGCACTAAGGATGATGGAGAGTTTCGGGCTTTGAAACGAAGCTGATAAGGTCACTGCTATCCTACATCCCAAACCTCTCCACTTTAATTAGAGCTATCTATGAGTTTTATTTTACCTGCAACCAATCTCTCTCGGGGGACAAAGAAACAGTCTTCAGAAGATAATCATCCTTCCCATGGACACAACACAGAAGCAGTCTGTGTTTCCTCCTTTTCATGGTGGCAAGAAGGTGAAAGGAAAGGGGAATAACAGTCCTAAAGTCATACAGTCCCTCTCTGCACAGAGATGGGCACACATGGTAATCCCAACAATTAGGGTAACCTCTTGGGTGCCTTCCCTGACTCTAGATACTTTCCAGTTCGCTCTTCTACTTATTGGACCTTTCTCACTGCTGGATGTCATCTGCCTAGAGGTCCATAGCATGGCTGATTAGTTTCACCTGAATTCCTTCATGCTTTTTCCTGTTCTGAACCCACACCTCTGTAAGTATCTCTAAAATTACCCCATCATCCTCTGATCAAGCCTCATTTTCCTTAAAAGCTGTTATTTTTCCAAACACCTATGAAATGCTTGACGATACATAGATGGACAGTACCTTGAGATGATTTACCAGTCATACTGAATAGTATTTTCTTATTGTTTTCTTGCACTTCCCATATGTCTGGTTCTATCTGTTTTCTGTTGTCTAAACTTTGAGTTATAAGCTCATTGTGACAACATTATTATAGATACAGATCCCTGTTCTGTGTTTGTACACATTTAACACCCTGGAGTTGTGGTTGCTGTGCAGCATTTTGGGGGCTACAGTAATAAAAATGATTGTTATCAATACTATGCTACCGAATACTATAAATGTGCCTGATGCTTCTAATTATAAATTGCTATTCTGGTTATTTATAACTTTGTGAGTTTTTATGCTGGGTGTCTGCCCCTGCTTAGATTTTTTTTGGAAAGTTTCAGCAAAAATGGTTATGATGTTTCCCAGAAAAAAAAAAGATTAGGAAAAAGGATGTTGTTTTGCCAATATTAATGAATTTATTGTAAGAATTCTTTTTCTTCTCCATGCTTTGACTTGAAGATTGGCCAGACACATAGGCATTTGCCCATATTTGGCTGGGCTTAAAACCCTACTCATTAGTAATATGGTAGAGTTTGGCAGATAAATTCCTCAAAATTCCTGTCTGTCCTAACCATGTGCTACCCTTTGCATGCCAACTGCATTATCTCCACAGAATGATTTGAGCCTGCTGCATTCTTACCAACCCAGGATTTCCTTGCAGATGCTTTTAAAAGTAGCAGCAAGCTGACATATAACTTGTAACTCCTGTGCCTACACATGTCACAGAGAGCAAGAAATCCTCTGACTTGAGTCTAGGCAAGAAAAGGCCAAAACCTCAGATACGCGGCCATGGAGGACAAACAAACTGAGCTGGAAAAGCATGGAAGTTGGTGGGTTTTATGAAAAAAGAAAACCAAAGGAGAAATTGGTTGGACAAGAAGATCATAATCTAAAATCAGTAAGGAAGAACAAGGGCAATGTGAAAAACTGTGAGACTAGACAGATCACAACAGAACAAATGCAGGGATGAGTAAACTCTTGTGGACTAGATGAAAAGCCACAAGGAAGCCTGAGTGCAAGGAGACAGGTCACCTTCAGACACTGTTGAGATGAGGAGATGGTTACAAAAGGGCGCAGATTGGATTAGAAGCCAGTCTGGATGAAAAGAGACTGAGGAGGAAGAGAAGACTGAGTAGCCTAAGGAGAGAGTTAGGAATGCAAATGAGTGAGAGCTAAAAGAAAAATAAGAAAAGAAGGGCTTTTAAATTGGCACACATGATCTTTGACTATCAAGACTTGAAATTATACCCTGTTGCGGAGATCTGCTGTTTGCCTGCCTCTAAAGTTTACTTTCATGTTGCCTTAGAAAACTGTTCCACCCAGAAAGCGACAGCCTAGTCTTTGGACAGAAAGTCCAGCCCTGTCAATGACACCTCCATGCTGGCAATGCGATTCTACGTAAAGGAATTGCTGACAGGATTTGTTGGCTTTTCAAAGAAACTTTAAAATTTCAAACAAAATCCTTTTCATACAAAGAAATCTAGCTGCAAGACAGGATCTCAGATGTTAGGAAGCATCAAAATTACAGATATGACTGGAATCTTAATTTAATGTCCTTCTGTGTAGCTGCACCCATAACGGCTCTATTTGAAATTCACTTTCTTACTTTCATTTCCAACAGTCTTAACAGGATAGAGATATAAACATACAGCTCATAAGGAACTTTGGACTATAGATAAACAAAAAGTGAATAAACATGGTAGAATAGTTTTACTGAGCACTAGTTTATATTGTTTGTTATGGAACACAGTCCTGTGTGGCGTTGCAGCTACATTTAGAAGTTCACGAAGAAGTTCTGTGTCTGACTGTAAGAGTGAAGAAATACTAGGAAAGTACCTGTGATAATGGTTTGCAGTTCCAGTGTCTCTTTTGTGAGAAGAGATTAAAGGGATATATAGTCTAGAATCAATTTGTATTCTCCTATTAATTTCTATCCCCTTGATCCTGGCTTAGCTTTTATACGAAGACATTGGGAAGATTAGGGAGGTACATTGACTTTGGTCCATCTGATTCACTAATGACTTTCAGTTTCTTTATCACTGTCATTTCTGACATGGATGATGAGCAATGGACTACTTTGATGAGCTTAAGCCCTGGCTGAGATCTCACCATTCATGCCAGACAGGATGACTGGGGTAGGGAACGCAGCCAGAAGAACTGGCAGAATTGATACCAGCACTCCTCCCCGAGAAAGCATGACTGACACTTGTAGCATGGTGTAACACAGCATTCAGCACGTTCCAATTGTGTACCCGCACTCTCCTGGAACTTTAGCTTTGCCATGTGTGGACCGAGTTAGACAGCTATCAGAGTTTCAACAAACCGCCCTGGTTTTTTTTTTCTTCCAGTGTTCACAAGAGCTCCACAGCCTGGATGCAGGGAGTGTAGCCAATACATGGGCTCCATGTCACAGGAGGGATAGTGGCAGCAGCCTGGAGCCAGAAATGTGCTGCCTAGCACGAAGACACTGGAGGTGGCAGAGCCAGTAATTTCAGGACATCGTGGCTTCCACCTCACTGCTCCCTATACATCCCCACATGCTCCTTGACAACTTACAGGACCAGAGACCAGCAGTAGTTGGTGACACCTGGAAGAGGCTGCAGCTCCTTATCTCATGTCTCTGGCTGCTGCACCTTCAGCAGCAAGTGAAACTGGCTGTGCATCTTAGGTTAGAGTCTATTTTTGAATGCAACCCAGCGGCAAACTTTAGTCCCAGAGCAAAAAAACATTCAGGAGAACTTAAGTAAAAAAAGTAATTCCACATGAAGTGCTCACAACATAGAATATGTGAAAAATTAAAATGTGATATTCGGTGGTGTGATGACAAGTTATGCCAAGAATCGTCACAGGAGATATAGCTGAAGGTGTCTGTCCCTTTTGACCTGCTTGAGATGTGGTGATTGCTTGGATCCCAGCCACCAAAAGTCATAGGGCAGCAACCTCATCCTCATGAGCATTTTTTTTGTCATTCCACAGGAAGATGATGGTTGATTGTTTTCTTCACATGTGGACTATGTAATAATCTGTCTTTTTGTTCAGAAAGCTGGGTTACTGGCATGAGATTTTTCTGTAAATTCTTTAGGCCACATTGAAAGACCCATATACTTATCTGAGAAAGCGTGGGATGTCCTAGCGGTTGCAACACAGGACACAGGAGGGTCCTTAAGAGTACAAATGGATATGAGATAACAAGCACCAACAGCATCTGAACAGTTTTAGGTTTAGCTGATGAAAAGTAGCCTGTCAGTAATCACAAACTCTTTTTCCCTGTATTTGAGTGACAATGTCATCAGACCACAGGAAATTAGAGGATTTAAAATGCAAGAATTAAAAGCAAATACCATTGGCAGAAGACTCATGTTTACGTGGTGCAAGACAACATTAAAGCATCATGGATTTTGAGGTAACTTTCTGTCCTTGAAAAATACAGAAGACCAGGGGGCTTTATTTTCTTTATAGGAAGGTACAGACCCATTCGTTATGCAATGTAGACCTAGGAAGTGGTATGGGGTTGGTTTTGGCTTCTTCAACATGGTTTTGGATAAAATTTTGTTATGTGGGCTTAAACGAAGCTCAGATTGCAAGCTTCAAGAATTCATCATTTTTAGTGGCTTGCAAAAGTGGTCCGAAAATGAAATCCTGTGGGACAACTGATGTTTGAAGAAACGCCACAATTAAAAATGAAGTAGGGAACATGAAGTAGCTATTGGAAAATGTGGTTCATTTTATAATATGATTGAATAATAGAACAAACACTTACGAACCCGCAACTAAGCCTGGAAGTGTGGGACATGGGTTTAGATAGAAATAATATGCAGGCAACTGTTTCAGAAATGAGTGAAGTTCTGAAATTGGTGAGGTCCTGAAATGCATGTACTGCCAGTTTTTAAATGCACTAGGCAAACCTGAATTTGTATTTGTTTTGACTCAATCTCCTGAAATAAATTTGGATCAGATATTTAAAATCCAATTATGCTATCTGCCATATTTTAAATGCTAAAATAAACCCCCCGAAAGGAAATAAGGTCTCCTTACTGCTTTCAAGTGGGTATTAGTGCTGGGAACAACCAAAGAACACTATCATCTCGGTATCCTCTTGGTTAACACAATGGTTTCGCTTCACTTTTGACTCCCACTAAAGCAATGGTGTATAGGAAAAAAACACAGAAACTTCTTTCTCCCCAGTGAAAATATAGATGATGCTCATTAAAACCCAAGCACACCCACATGCTTTATGATTTGTGTTGTGTTTTCTGGGCGAAAACTTCTCAAGCATTTGAAATTGAAAAATCAGTATCAATTTTTAATTTATTTTTTTTGGGGGGAAGTGAAACTCAAGAAAAAGAAACAAAGGATTGGGGCAAATTTTCCACGGTAAGCCTATTATCCCTTAACTTGAAGCAGAAGAAAATTTATCATGTGCATTACTTCTTCTTTGGGATCAACGATTCTCATGTGTTTTGATAATATTGGAAAGAGAAAAAAAAACCAGAAAATGAAGACACGTATTTCAAGGTGTTCCAACCCTTTCCTTTTCTTGTTTTCAGCTTTGCTCTCAGGGGAATTCAGTGATGGTCCTCAGGACCATAGGTGTGAAGAGGACAATAGGGAATGCAAACTTGAACCAATCAGATACACACTGAAGTGCAGCTCCAAAGGAGCATCACATCCATTGCACTCTGCCAGCTTGGCAGGGAGGCCTGGGAGAGCTCTGGGATGGGAGGCAATAATCCATCCCATTTCTCCTTCCCTACTTGGGAGTATTTTGCTATCATGTGAGCATTTATCTCATATGAAAATCACATGAAAAATCACTTTCCTTGTGATGACAAAAATACTGGTGGCTAATTCAGTGTATGCATTGTAGAGCTAAGAAAGGCTCCAGATATTGCACTGCATTGGATCAATTGCTTCAGCTTTTTCTGATTTCCTTATCATGAGAGAAACAAAGGATTAAAAAAAAATAACTAATTGCTATTTTCCTTTAACTTGGGCTCAGCATCATCGTGTAGCAGCAATTTTCCAGTTCTCACAATCCTCTCTTTAATAGCATTGATGGAAGTCTAGAAAAATGTGGAGTGTCTCTGGATTTAAGCACTTTTGTCAGAGTTGGACCTGTCTGGCCTCAGTTGCACTGCCATTTGCTTTCCTCAGCTGGCCTGGTGGTAATCTTTCTGTGGATGGAGCCCCAGGCTGACAGCAGCCTGCTTAGTCAAGGTCTTACCCTACCCTCTAGGTAAATAATGATCTCACCCCAAGGTCTCCTATGATTTATTTGGCAGGGGTGAAATTCTCCCACCTTCTTTGGACTAACAGTCTGAAATGTTTTCTTTTGCATATCCTCTTGCACTGACAAATTCATCCCTAGCTCCTGCATCCTGCCTGCTCCAGCCTGGCCTGTGTCCACAAGCCATACTCCGTGTCTGGGCTGTAAAATTTCCTTTCTTTCCTGGCATTTCTAATTGGTCTCTTCCTTAGGTCCAAGAAATGTTCTTACTCTGTCCCAGGCTTGACGAGACCCATGGCCCCGACTTCTCTTTGGCTGCCAATCCTGCTGCTGCAGGTATTTCTACTTTCCTCTTTCTTTTTCCCCTGTGACTTGTGGGGCTTTTAAATCTTGTACTATTCACGTGGGATCTTAGATGTCAAACAAGAGACCATCATTAGTATTGTTTCATACCTAAACCATTATTATACTCTATTCGTTCTGTTCTGGGTACTGTGAGCTGGAGTATAGTGTGGAGAGCAAATAACCTTCCTAGTGTTTCTAAATGTTGAAATAAATAATGAAAACAAGCTTGGAAATGTTATCATTGATTGTTTCTTGTGTTTATTCCATAAGAAATCTGGGCAGAAAGTTTTTGCAGCCTTCTTCCAACATCTTGCAATAAAATACTTGAGCTGTGTCACCTAAGATCTGTGGCACCCACAACACCATCCCAGCTGCCCCAGCACTGCTTTCATGTCATCTCCATTCCTTTACCAGCTGTCTTTTCTCTAAAGAAATGATTCTTCTGCAAACTTGGTGTTAGTCCCTCTGAAAGCCAGTGACTCGAGAACTACATTTATTTGAACCTTTTGTACATGCATAAGGGTCAAGCTTATGTTTTTAGTTCTGAATAGACGTGCAACAAAAACACTGCACCAGCGCTGGCAGCCTGTAATCCCAGATAGCCCCCTTTATGTTACCACTTCCTTCCAAATTTTTGTCATTGTTGGACAGAAGCACAGGGAGCGGGTTGTCTCATCATTTGACCTTCCACATCTCTTGTGGCAGTAATTTTCATCTGACCCACATCTAAACATGTGGGTTGGCATCCAGCTAATTTTATGCAAAATTTGAAAATTCCTCAAAGTAATTTAATTTCCTTTGGATCTGAGCCAATAAAGCCTCTCCCTGTTTGTCATGGTCATCTCGAGTGCTTACATGATTTTCTTACCATTTATAGAATGGGTAGAGGAAGAAAGGAGGGAGGGAACAAGGAAGTAAGGAAAGAAGGAGGGAGGGAGAGAGAGAGGGAGGGAGGAATAATTCTTCAGGATGTTGATCCATTATTTCTGGCAATTTTTACTGAGCAACAGTGAGACTCTGCTAGGTGGCTGCATTTTGAGGTGATGTTTAACCTCTCACGGTTGAAACCTTTTATGGAGGGTAAAGGAGTTTTCTACAGCGACTTGACCAGGCTTATCTGCCCAGATGGTATTAAGTGAACATGTCTAATTTTAAAAGTAGGGCTTCAGTGGTCATGGATTTAAGAACCTCACAGTTTTAGTAAAGCCTGCTGCATGGAAGTACCTATGCCACATACATGTAGTTCATACTTCCCTGTTTTTTTAACCTTACTTTACTTCATATATCTAGAAGGAGCAATTCCCATGTTTCCAAACTTATTTTAATATTGATACTAATTTTTACCCAGATAAAAGTGAAGGCTCTTTCTGATCATTAAAAAGAATAAAAAATATTGGCACACATTTAAAGCCTCAGGAGATTTCAAGTAATATTAAATCATACCTTTAATAAACTTGTGATTTCTCCCAGCTGACTTCATTATCTGAGGACTGCCTCACCTGAGCAGCTAACCAGAAACATCATTTAAAAAAATCAGAGTTTCTGCACTTCTGACTCACATTTTTCTGAATTTCTTAGGATGTGACAAAAATGTGACCTTCCTCAACACTGTCACATCATCAGCTGGGCATTTTACTGCATCCATGTCACATAATGGCACTCGCAAAGGGAAAGTGGAAGTGAACTTGCCTGGTAAGAGCAAAAACATTTTTTTGGGAGATAGTATAAGTACAATCAATTTATTTCACTGCTGGTAAAATAATTAATCACATTCTTTATCTTAAAGTCATTGCTGACTTTAAAGAGACTACTTTTATCTTTGCACTTGAGTAGCTGCCCGAGTTGTTAGCAGGATCAAGCTTCCAGAGTATAAATCCCTTAGGATTAAAGCGTTCTTGCCTTGCACTCGCTTGGCATGGCAGAAACAATAACTGGGTCTCAGCCAAAGGCTCCTGACTTCCCGGTTTTGGCTGCATGTGAGACTCACCCTCTTCACGGAGACCAGGAATACTATGGAAGGGAGCAGCAAGGGATCTGTCAGGAATGCTGCCTGTCATAAACACAGCCAGCGCTCTCAGCAGGGCTCATAGTCCTCATTCTAGGGATTGAAATAAAATATTTTTTCATCATTTCTGAATTTTAGAGCAAATACAGAATGAGCACATGGTCTCTCCAAACCTCAGACAATTTACTTTGGCTACCAATACACCCACAGAAAGACTTTTGCGATTTATATATTTATCCTTTCCTTACTTAGTATTGATTCTAAATAAAGAAGAAACCATGCTTGACGGGAAACCTATGAGTAAGGACATATGAATTAAAGAGTTTGTTTTATCTACCCACTTTCCTTTTACTGTTGCCAAAGAAAAAGTTTTCTTCTTTGTAGTAAATGTAATGGTGCTCTGCCTATAACCGCTATGATATGGATTAACTAGAAGGTTCTTTTTCAGATATTGAGTACTGAGCTATTAAACTATTACACCTTCTCCATTATTCATGTTTCTTTAATCTTATTAGATCTTCCCAACAAGGAACATGGACCGACAAACATTCATAAAATTCACCTTTCCTATTTGCATATCACTACAATCTGTCATTTTATACATCTAATATATTTATTTAGTTTAAATTTGTCAGGTTTTATATCTGCAGCAGAAACAAAAAGGAGATCCTTCTGTCACAGTGTCATGGAGGAAATTAATCTGGATAGACAGCATTCCTATGTTTCTAGTGTTCTAATAATTTTGTTTTGCATCCATATTCTTCTATCAGTGGTAAAATGCAGCCATTTTTCCTCAATGGATAAGTTTAAAATAATATTTTTGTTATGTCTGTGGAGAACTATAATAACCTTGAACCAGTACTCCAGATGCAGGTTGCACTATATAATTAGGTACTTTAGATAAACATTGCTGTAGAAGTCAGAACTGAATGAACTTTTAAGGAATGGAAAGAAAGGGAATTATGATCCAGTGGTAAGAATACACTTCGGGCGATGGTCATGTAACAATGTTTTCCTGATGATAGTTTCACCCGTTTTCTTTAGTAAATAAGAAAGTATGCTTGGAAAAAGAATTAGGGTTTTTTTTATGCATGCTCACTCCTTGTTTTCAAATTTCAACACAATTCATATTACTACAAGACAGAAAGAAAAAGCACTAAGCACTTGTATACACCCAGTTTTCAGCTTCCATAGAAACTGTATGGTTTAGCTTCACTGATGTAATTTCAACATCGGCCACTCTCTTACTTTATAGAAGTGGCCACCAGGCATATGTGGGACCTGATTGTAGGGCTAATGGGAAGTAAAGTAAAAATATCTCACAGAGAAAACAAAACACCTCAGGAAGACTCTTACAGGATGAAGAGCCGACAGTACATTTTATATCTGCCAAGTTATCTGTTCTCCATCCAGGGGTATGAAATATGGGTGACTGCTTCTCTGCCGCTGTGGCTTTGGGGCCCAGGTGATGAAATTGCTCATCTAGGCGACAGAGATGAATATAATGTGATGTTGCTCCATCCAGGCAAAAAAAGGACTAGAACTATTGCTGTGGCATTGCCGGTCACATGGGCACACTGTGTTGAGACCAAAAACCCTGTTGAAGTCAATTCTACTGGTTTCCAGGGGTTTTGGAGGAGGCCTCATGATTAAACGATGCTCTGTGAGAGATCTATGCTTACATGTGTCTGGCCCCCAAAATTAGATAAGTTTTTACTCCTTGGTGTGAGTCTGTAAAGTTGAAATTCAATTTTAAAAATGATTGATTAGATTCTCCTACGCCAAAATAAAACTGCCTTAATAGCAGCTCTGAACAGGCTTGTCATGTTGATAATAAAGCTTCACTGGTAGTAATGGAGGGCATCTACTCCTCACCAGCGTTCATACTCTGCATACCATTTTCCTTACTCATGCCTTCATTTTAGTTCTGGGAAAGTGGCCCATACTTAAATTGGACATGAAGGAAATGGGTGCCTGCAACCAAAATAAGACTGTAAAAGGAGAGAAATTCGAAAGTTAAAAAAAAAAAAA
>VWZK01004714.1:430051-478893 GCA_013396935.1 Baryphthengus martii | reverse complement strand
GGGGGGGGGGGGGGGGAAAGAGGACAATGCTTGTGGATTAGACAGTGCCAGAGGTTTTCTCACCAAACTTGAGCAGCAAATGTAAAGAGCGTTTCTGAAGGGGATATGAAACTTCCAGTTTACCTTCTGTGAACTGTCAGGGGAGAGCTGGTCCATGGTATAAATCTAGGAGTAATACATACTCAGTTCAGTTTTGGTGGACGTTTCAGGATGGATGTCTAAGTCAGTTGACTCCGCTGTGTTTAACATGTATTACTTCAACCAAGACATGGAATGGCCTATAAACTACCCCAAGTCTACCTCAAATTTAATGAAATCAAGAGGATATGTCTACAGTTGATGGTACTTCAAGATCTTTTTTCCAGAAGAATAGTGAAGTTCAGGGCACAGCACACACCTGGAAGCGTCCACTTGCCTATGACAAAAATGTTAATAATTTATGCAGCCAACATCAGACAGATACACACAAAGCAAGTACTTTAGCTAGAGAAATGACTATAGCAATCACCACACCTATACTGTTGCTTTCCCCTTCTTGTGCAATAAGTAGCCTGGATAGTCTAACGTCTTCCAAGTGCCCCAAAGTGCTGGCTTTCTCGCTTTCCTTTTTTTCTGCCTTTTTTTGCAATTTTTTTTTCTAGTTAGATTACTTGGAAATGGATCCCTGAACTTTGATGTATATGGTCCTTGCTTGATGATACATAAAGGCTTTCTGAAATCATCTCTATTTCTTCCCTTGGAGCAGTAACTGTCATCCATCAGAGCCCAAATTTTCTTTAAATCCTATCACACCACTGCCAGGAGAAACAGAAAAAAAAATAAAAATCATAGGTTTGGAGTCTCTGAAAATCTTTTTCAGAGTCTTGCTGCAGTGACAGGAGCCTTTGATGTTCATTCCACCCTTAACCCTATACCTTTCTGAGTCATGATTCCTTTCAAAGGACGTGATAAGAAGAAAAGTATAAAATTGCCTTTAGATCAAAAAGCAACTTGAGAATCTTTATTTCTCCTGTGGAAAATCCTTCATTTCCAAGAGAGGCTAATATGTCAAAATAAACTGTTTAAATAGTCTTCCTTAGTAATTACGTTTCACTTTGCAATATTGTAAATAGTTATTTCTAATATGCAGTGGCTACAGAACTCTACAGTTGAGGTCTTGAGACAGGATGTTTCTTTGCGCGGAGGGAAATCACAAGTACTTCTGTCTTTTTACATCATAGATTTGGGGAGTAGGGAACAGCAATTTGTCAGTGATTGGAATAGTACAACCTGAAGGTGAAGTGCAGAAAAGGTGATCTAGAAAATGCAGTTTACGTTAATGTTCAAAAAAGGCCGTCCAACATTTTTAATCGACACTCCAAATACCCACAGTGCAAATGGTTGCAGCATAAGTAACCATAGAGCAAGAAGCAAAGTCTTGGCTAAGACTTAGAAATGATTACACAGGGGAAAGTTTTTTCCTTAGCATAGAAAATAAATGAATCACGATGTAAAGCCAGGGATGTTTTGGGGGACCACGGATACCTCAGGCACTAATGATCTGCAACAGAAAACAGGCAACCAGCTAATTAAAGCCTGTTGATGAATGACTACATTGTTTTCAGTAATAAAAACTATAGAGGCTTGTGAGATACTAGATGGATTTATACACATTGGATATTTGTCTCATCATTAACTTGTGTAAATATATTGATGTCAATGTACTTTAAACAGAAACACCTTCTCCAGTTCATACAGGACCCAGAAACTGCCAGAGATGTTTATAGAAAAGCTCAGGGACATTTTGACATCCTCCTTAACAATCTGAAGAGAAGATCTGTGCGTTTAAAGCTGCAGATCAAAAACCAAGACAAGCACCCGTGTACCTGAAAGACCAGCAGTATACCTGGGTCTCTTGCAGAGAAGTACGTCCGCAGCCACAGAGCTGGAAGGAAATGCCTGGTGAGGCAGAGGGATGCCCTGCGCCAGTGACTGCCAGCGTGCATCACATCAACTGGGCTTACCCACGGCATCCCCACAATGGCACCATCGTAGCAAACAGAAAAACCCAAAGAGACACAGTGTTTGCCTGCAACTTCACTGCGGAAGTTGTGACACCACAGTAAGGTCAATCAAACTGGGTGTCCCTTTGGCTGGCTGCCTGCTCACTCAAATAAAGACCCATCACCTCAACCTCAAACTTCAGTACCACATTAGGCTGGTGTCAACGGGAAACAGCCTCTGACAGTGAGGTGGTGTGGCAGAAGGAGGCTATATATAGGTGTGTACTCAGAAATGGTGTGTACTTTTGGAGGGTGAGTTCAAGGAATCGGGACAAAAGTTTCCACTAGGCTAGGAGGAAATGGGGAAGCCTGCAAACTGGTCTGAGTCAGGCCTTCAGAGAAGCCTTGGGGATGCAGCCCATCTGGAGGTTCACCTCACTTTTCTCACTCCTTTGTTGTCAGAAAAAGTTTTTTCTCCACAAGAGCTGGCCCCAGAACAGACAGCTCTGCCCAAGCCCTGGCTGGGCCACCCCTGCCAGCAGGGTGACCAGGGCAGCTGCAGGGCTCAGCTGCCCACAGTGTCCTCCAACGTGTCCTGCTTTCAGTGCCTCTCCTTTGCCCACAGCCCTTTGACTACCAACACTTTTGGTATGACCACCCAGCTCCTTTCTACTGCTCGATGATGTATTTCACAGGACTTTCTGTTTCACATATTTACAGTTTGTATCGTGTTGCTTGTGTCTGAAGTTTCCCTCAACTGGTAATGCAGCCTGTGCAGGGCACTTATTAAAGAAACTTTAATTTCTGTTCTCTACGAAAATAGCAGAATGTGAAATACAAACCCGCTTAGGCTCCATAAGTATAATGCTTAAGCAGCGGTAAAGCATCGAGGACATCTGAAATCACTGAAAAAGCTAAAGAAAACAGACAGAACTTGTTTTCCTTCACAGATACCAATACATTTTCATTTGCTTCTTTCTATTAACTGGGTTTCCTTGACTGTGTCCACAGTGATCTCAATTGTAATTATGTAGCAGTTAACCTGTTCCCCATGCCTAACATAACCCATAATTAGTTGTCTCGTGTCCACAGTTTATGACTCAACTCTGTGTGGTTTTTCTATATCAAAGGCTTGGTTACCAGATTTTTTTTTCTTTACCACAGTACTTGTGCCTGCACTGGCAGAGGGCAGCAAAACCTGAGCACATCTGTTTTGTTTGAGGACAAAACCACCAGAAAACCAGACAGTTTTATGAAGATCTTACTTGGGTGCTTTCCAAATCCTACATAATGTTGTAGGAGAAATTGGTTTCTTGAGGAACGACCCATATATTTATATATTCAAGTTGTCACTTGGACATAGAAGTAAAAGCTTTTCAAGCCAAATACTGTATTTGTGCCTTATCTGGAGACAGAAATACACCTCTTGGGATGGAGATGAGCTATTCTTCTCCATTGACAGGCAAGAATTTTATATAATGAATTCGTAAACCTCTACATTAATTATGTTTCACTATCTTTTAGAGCTTCTCATATGGACGGATAAGATCATTCTGTATGAGAAAATGGAATACTTTGATAAATAGATAACTTCACTGAATAAGAATGAACATTTTAATAAGTGTTTAGACAAGTTTCCCGTTTGATTAATTTTGCAGTGAAGAATGGGCAGAAGAGATGTGTGTAAAACAAAGAGGCCATTTAGAGTAATATAAGAGTACAGCCAACCGCTATTCAAGAATGGTTAGATGAGAACGGTCTAAATGTTAGCTATATGGTCTGTGTATGAAGGCAGCTTTCTGACCACCCTGGACACTGCATGCTCAGCTCAGCTGCTCCATCTTAGAGGTGGCTGCAGCAGAAGAGCGGTGTCATCAGCACTATATTCTCTCCACCAGACTGGAACTGACACTGCTGCAAAAGTTTCTTGTTGTTTATCTTTGCAGGAGGGATGTATTTTCCCTTGTTAAATCACAGCTGGGGAGGTTATCTCAAAGCTGTGATGTAGTCATCATTTAGGAGTATTGTAGTTAAAGGAACAGAGCAGTTACAAAGCTCTGATATCAGATAAGAAAGAAAAGTGCCCTGAGAAGGACTTCTTTTATTCCAAAAAAGTTGGCAGTTTAGTATGGGATTTGTTTGTTGAAGTGTCCCATTTGACCATCAAGATTGTGTGGTTTCGTTCAAGGGGAAAGCAATAATCAAAGTCGGATGTATGTCTTCAATGCTTTTACAGAATTGGCAGTCTGTCTTTCCCTGATTTTCCATTTCTTGAGCATAGTTCTCCTGGCAACAGAGCAATTAATACAAAGTCCTTTGTACAATCTTCCTTGCAGCGAGGAATAAATGATGTAACGATGCTTTGGTTCTTGAATGACTATTAATTAACACACATGAATAACTGAATTGTACTTCAGTGGAAGAGGGAAATATCATCGCAGATGAATCAGTTAATGTGGCCCAAATCATCTTATCCCAAAATACTTTAAAAAGTTTAATCCTGATGAACTTTATGTGAGTTTAACCAGATCAGATTCAGCCAGGACCATAGACTTCCAATTCTTCCAGTTTCTAGCTCTACTTCAGTAGAACCCACTCAGAAGCAGTAGTCCAGAGGAGAGGAGTTATTCAAGTGTAAAATCGGCTGCACATTTCAGATTCCTTTTCAATGAGGGAGTGTCAAGGCTTAGGGTCAGGGCTGTCCGCTAGACCTGTAACCGGTGCTTTCTATTAACCCCTCTCCCCTCCCAAAGGGGAAGAGAAGGGGAATAAAGGAGACATATGGATTAGAAAACTGAAAAAGCTTTAATGAAAATAACAATAGTAAAAATGGAATATATACAAATATATACAAAACTAGTATTGAACTCAACCCTCTTGAAGGCAATTACGTCATCACGACCACTGATGCTGTGGAGCAGGCACCAGAGAAATCCCAGAATAGACTTATTGGCAGATAGGATCCAGATTCAGGAGCTGGATTTTGGAACTGGATTAAGGAACGCACAGATTGGGATCGAAGGCAGAACAGACAGACTCCTCCTTGGATGCCGGGCATTGAAGAAAAGATCTTGATCCTCGTGATCCCTCAGCCTTACACTGAGTATGCTGTATATGGGCTGGAATACCTCACGGGTCAGTTTAGGGTCCCCTATCCTGTCTGCTTCTTCCTGCAGGTGTGGCCTTTTCCTGTCTGCCCCCTCAACGTGGCCCCATCACTACTAGAAGCAGACACTGCCTGTGAAAATATGCCATTGACTTCAGAAAGCGCCTTTAGTTAGAAGAGACATAGCTAAGAACTAAAGTCACTGAACAAAATTAGTTCTGCTCTAACACAAAGCAGGACAGGGAGGGAGGGAGATAGCAAACTGACCAAACTTGCATCAAAGTTAATAGTAACCAGGACTGCCAGGTTCTGACAGAAATCCAGGCAAACTCCCGACAGGTGCACATAACAGAACAAGCAACAGTAAAATCAGCCATGATTTTCATTTCTTTTGAAGAAACTACTCATATTTTTCAGTCAGTTTTAATATCTATTTTAATAATACCACAGAATTTCTTTCATATTTAAAATCTGAAGTGGGGGATTCCTGGTACTTCAACTTTTCCCATCTCAGCAAAAAGGTGTATTTACTTTCATCCTCTCTCATGACATGGTGATGCAAGGCGTCCATGTACACATAAATGATGGCGTGCCTTTTCACAAATGAAAATAGAAAAAGGACTTCCTTGTAGAAATTTTACACCTGTGGCTATTAAAGAAGTATTGAGTTCTGTCTATTTACTGGTTAGCGAAAATGAAAGTAGGACTTTCCATTAAAGTATTGACAACAGGAGTTCCAATGTCACTATCATATAGTTTTAGATCAGCTCTCAAATATCTGCTGTATTGATTTCTACTGGCTAAAATAAATGTTGTTTATCTCCAGGGGAAAACCTATGACAAATCAGACATGACTTTTAGAACTTCTTTCTGAGGAAAGATTTTTTTTGTAAGGTTTTCTGTTTGTTAGAGCATCAAATACTTTACAAACCAAACCAAATGAAAACCAGGACTCACAATTTTTCAATTGGAAAATGCTAAGGAATCAAACCAGCCAAGAAATCGTAAGAAAAGTTTTCAGATATAAAGGCAACTAGAAGGCAGAAATTACTGGTAGTTCATGGGGTTTTATACATAAAGTAGAAGAACATGAATAAGACTAATAAACTATAAATTAAAAAGATGTATTAACATGAGAGATTGTGGGCAGTAGAACTTAGGCTCTAGGAGGAAATTTTTTGCTAAAACAGAGTTTGATGTGAGCTTGGAGGATGTATTTTAGCAGTTGTGTTTTCAGCCTTTTGCAGATGGTGTTTGACCAGGAGTATGGATTTTATTCCTTTGCAGTCCTGAGAACGAAGAACAAGGTACAACTTGACTTCCTAAGTATGCATTGCGCCTAACCTAAGTGATTTTGTCCCTTTTCTGAGTGTAAGTTTTCCTCTGGGGAAATGGAAATAATGTTTGCGTTCTTCACAGGGGTATGGTGCATTTTTATATACAAAAATTCTTTTATGGTCTTCATATGGGAGGTGCTTGAGAGTAAAAGGGTACATAGAAATGTTCATAAGTTGGATCCAGCTCACCTAACTTAGGCAACTAACCTGTGGCTAAACTTTGGACAACTTTTAGGTGACGACACTTCCTGTACAGTATATTGAGATAAGTAGGTTTTTTGAGGCCCGTTGGATGGAGATCTTCCTTGCTTAACATTATACACCTACATCAAACAGAAGAATTTTCTTCTTAAAGTCCTTTGAGGCATCTCCTTTATTTCATGGATACCTTTGACACTTAAGGAGTAGCTTTTTTAGGTGCTAAAATTGTAGCACAATTTCAAAGTTTCCTGGCTGTGCAGGATGGACCCTCCCTAGTGTTTTCACACTTACAAAGAGAACTACTAAGTCTTTGTCTGCGAGTTGGGTTGATCACAGTGGAGAAATGACAAGCAATAACACCTAGAGTTTGCGGTTTTTTTTCTCTATTCAAAGCCCTGAAGTGAAAACTTTTCATTTGAATATTCAAATAAAAAAAGCTTGAAAAAAAGAGCAGCCTGTTTTATTTGATCATTGAACTCTTCATTTCACAGGTGGCTGCTGCAATAAGCAAACTCTCCCTGTAATTGTGGTACTGCACAGTCACTCCTCTCTCAATCTGGTTGGCTCATTTGAGATAGAAGTCAAAGCATACTGCCTGTTTTAGTATTTAATCCCAATAGTTTAGAACAACCACAGTCTTATAAGCACATAATTCATCTCAGTTCCTTATGAAAGTTTTAAGGATTTTCATGGTCATACTAGTTTTCAAAGATGAACTTTTCAGGTCTGCAGAAGCTTATATGAACAACCCTTTGCACATCTCTCCACATTTTCAGCCTCCTAGATTAGATACTTTCTGCTGTGTTGCTTGTTGTAGAGGTCAATACCATCTAATTTCTCACTTAGCCCTCTATTCAGAGATCTATGTTGGCCAGTCTCGCATTCAGCAATGAAACAATTTTATTATAATAATAATGTATTTTAATTTGTGGGCATCCATGCCTGAAGGATACTGGGCATCTTAACAAAAACAACTGAAAACTAAATCATAATAAACAAAGGCAAAAGACCTGTAAAAAGAGAGCTTGGAAACCAAGAGCTTAAATTCCCTGCTCAACAAAACAGGAAAGGAAATGAGAAAGTCAGAAGCCTTGCCTGCAAATTTGTTCTGGCATATGTGGGAGACAGCGCGTTCCTGAGGCAAGGGAGGAGACCATCTCTTTTGACCTTCCAAGTGGAATGGACAATGATCAACACCATCAGCGTGAATTGTTGAGAATGGACGCAGAGCTGCTGGAAGTGGCTTACTTTTACCTCAGAACAAGGAACTTCATTGGAAAAGCCACGCTATTCCTCTCTTCACTTCCCTGAAAAAGTTCACTGAAAAAATTGTCTTCACCTCCGCTTTTCCTTCTGCTCATTTGAAGAGATGGCACGTGATCTGTCACATGGCTGTGATAGTCCCAGCTTTAAGCACCTGAGCTTCAATTGGCTGATTTTGGAGAATAACGAACTATACTATATATACATACATATAACTAACTACACTACACATGTATTACACTGCATATGAACTAACTGCATTAGAACCCAAAGGTTTAGAATTTTTAACAAAAATGTGGAAGATATGGTAATTTAGCTTTATTTCTGTTTCCTCAGCAGCCTTTTTTTGTCAATCCTATTTCTGTGCCTCAAGTGGCTGATCTGTGAATTGAAGATACTGATCTGGCCTGATGCAAAATGTCATAAACGTGCTAAATCTGTTTGTTTACCTCTGCCTGCAGCAAATCCTAGACTCACGACACATATCTGCCTTGTGGCACATTAATTACTTCTGATCTGCCAGGGTTCCCCCCAGTACCTTTTGTGGTACATTCCTTTTCTATTCAAATTTGAACAAAGCCTTCGACTGGAGGTTTTGTGCTTGCTTTGGAGGAGCTAATAGCAATAAAAATAAATAAAAAAAAAAAGTCCGCTGAAACAACTTTAAAAAATGGGCCTCTTGGTTTTTCAGTCTGTAATTACAACATCAGGTCCCTTTTATGCTTCAAAATTATAGAGAACCAAGCTGCCTTGTTTTCTGATGTTTTATTATTTTAAATTACCCAGCGGCTTTGTGGGGAAAGAGTAACTGAGTATTTTTGGTGGTGTTACATAGGCGACGCCTTCCCCATTAGCTCTTGTGATTCTTCCTTACTCCCTCAAGTCTGGGTTAGGGCAAATGGAAATTAATTTGCTTCAAGAGAAATAGTAATGAACAATGACTCCTTTTTGTGGTTTAGTCAGCTTGAAACAAACTCTTAAAAATGTGCACATCATTTTTAAGAGAGGCTTTGCATTAACCAGGATTAAGCAGGCTCTATTCTTGCTTCAAAATGTAATTTTCTGGGTAATCTTGCAGCATGATTGGTGTGAGCCTTGGCGCAAGGAATGAAATGGGACCCTAGGGCCAGTCAGCCACAAATGTCACCCCCGCCTACCCCTACCAGCTTGTCCCAGCTTGGCACCCACACTCCCCTGCACACGGGCCTCCATCCAGCTGCGTCATTCGTGCAGATGCTGCCGACTCTGCTGGATACAGCTGTAGCCTGAAGCAGCATGTTGGGATGTTTTCAGAGGTTATAGGGATCACTAATGCGTCTTTCAACAAAGGTCGGCTACATTTCAACTTTCCCTGGAGCTCCTGCCTTCTGCTATTATTTTCCCTCCATCTCTCCAGTTTGAGAATGTCTGTCTTTCAGGTTTTCCCCTTTGCACTAAGGGCATGCATTTCAGCTGATGGCCCATGACAGAACGCCTCACAGTTTGCACCAGCTCTCCTCCCTCCAAGTCGCCGCACCACCACAGAAGGGTTAGGTGGCAGAAGTTGTGTGGACAATGAGACAGGGAAAAAAATCCACAGTGCCTCCTGTTTAAGTATTTAATCACTGCATCCAGAAAACCTGCTACCTGGGGATCGGCACACTGCTGGTAGAGCACATGGCAAGCTCTCCCTGAGCATCTATCCCACTGGTTCACCAAACTGGGTAGACTAGACTAATTAGGCTAGACTATTTCAGTTGGAAGGAGCCTATAACAATCATCTAGTTTAATTGCTTGACCAATCCAGGGCTGATCAAGGTAAAGCATGCTATTAGGGACATTGTCCAAATGCCTCTTAAACACTGACAGGCTTGGGGCAATGACTACCTCTCTAGGAAGCCTGTTCCAGTGTTGGACCACCCTCTTGATAAAGAAATGCTTCCTAATGTCCAGTCTAAACCTCTCCTGGTGTAGCTTTAAGCCCTACCCACACATCTTATCACTGGATACCAGTGAGATCAGCACCTCTCACTCCACTTCCTCTTCTCAGGGAGCTGTAGAGAGCAAAGAGGTTGCTCCTCAGCCTTCCTTTCTCCAAACCAGACAAGCCCAAAGTCCGCAGCCACTCCTCATAAGGACATTCCTTCCAGCCCTGTCACAAGCTTTATTGCCCTCCTCTGGATGCATTCAAGCACCTTCACATGCTTCTTATATTGTAAGATCCAGAACTGCACACAGTGCTCAAGGTGAGGCTGCACCGACTCTGAATAGAGTGGGATAATCTCCTCCTTTGACCAATTGGTTATGCTGTGTTTGATGCATCCCAGGATGCAGTTAGCCTTCTTGGCTGCCAGGGCACACAGCTCACCCACATGGATCCTGCTGCCAGCCAGCACCCCCAGATCCCTTTCTGCAGGTCTGCCCTCCAGCCACTCCTTTCCCAATTTTTTCTTGTGTCTGCTGTTACTCTCTCTGGCATTTGGACTTCTTAAATGTCTTTCCATTAATCATAGCCCAATGTTCCAATCTAGATCCCTCTGCAAGGAAGGCATCTTGTCCCTCAAGAGAGTCAACAGTACCTCGCAGTTTGATATCATCAGCAAACTGACTAATGGTGCGTTCAACTGGGCTAACAGTGCATAGGACTGGGCAGTAAACACAAATGTGCCCAAGCATGTGCTCGTGTTGTCTGACCAACTTATTGAATGACTGTTCTTTGCCATGAACTTCCTAATTATTAAAGCCAGTTCTCTACAGACCTTTGTAACCAACAGGTCATATCTGATGTTGCTGAAATCCAGTCATAGGCCTGTAGCCTTGAAATTCTGCCTATTCATGTTTTTTTTTGCCAGTGTGAGAAATGACCAGCACAGACTTGTCAAGTAACAAGATGTCTCAATTTACTGCTTGATTCAAAGAAAACATTATTTCAGATATTCTAATTTCTAAAGAATTCCCACAATAACTTATGGATTAATATTTATTTATGGATCTGTAACTGGTTTGAATCATTGCTGCTGTTTTTTACCCAAGCTGTTCTGTACCTGGAAGATGATTCAGCCAGACCACTGACTTGAATGTAGTCTAGGATTGCCTTTAGACCCATCTTTTCCGGATGGCAAAACCAATCACTTCCCATTATTTTTAGATTTTAATTTTGTTGGGCTATAACACAGATTTTAATTCACAAAACCTACTAACTCAATGATTTATGGCCAGGTCTCATTATTCTGTTAATTTTATTCTAATTCTGAATTTACTTCTCTTTAGTTTATTGTACTCAGTTTACAACAGTAAGTGTAGATATAGAGATATATACTCTAAGTCCTGCTTCCTCCCAGAACAAACTTAATATTGTTTTATTTCAGCCTTACAGAAACAATGCTGGATGAAAACGAATCCAATTGTTGTTACACACAGGTCAGGAAAATCTCATAGGCTGTGGAATTCCAGTTTTTTTCTGGGATTATTAGAATTGTATTATGAATTAGATTGCACTGCATTGAATCACACCTTATTTGTAATGTGGTTTTGATTGCCTTTGTATGACTAGATATGTGGTTGGGCCAGTTTCACATATTTTGTTGTTGTGGAGTAGAGCAATAAAATGTGAAAGAAGGAATCATTCTCTACGGTATCTTTAAATAAATTTGATTTTTCCTTTGAGATCTTCAAGGAAAAAAATCACTATTCTCTGTCCATCTGGCTTGCTACAGCAAAAATCAAATCCAAAACACCTTTAGGTCATTATGGTCCATTGTTGCAACACTGAGATTAAATTTGGATCCAAATAGAAATTGTTCAGTCCCTTGTAGAATACATAAGAGAGGTTTCACACTGGTAGGTTGGGGAAACTTTTGAATTTTGGCCTGCAGAATTTGTAGAGGTGAGCTTCCCCCTATGGTGACCAGTACCTCTATAACCACCACTCTGCAGAAAGCGGTGATTTTGGCCACCCAGCCCAAATGTCCCGTCGCACTGTATGGCCCACCCTAATCACATATTCACGCATCCAGGCACATCCCTAAGATGGGCATGGGGGATGCAGACCTGGTGCGCACTGACAAAAGCAGACACAAGCAAGGCCAAACAGCATGGTGCTCACTGAGCAGCACCTCGGGGCTGTTTTGGCTGAGTTGAGAAAGAAATGTTGAAAACGCTATTTGCTTGGGTGGTGCTTGGCAACTCATCCTCATATTGATCCCAGGGGAGGTTGTAGGGATGAGAGAGGAGGAAGCTGGGAGATAAGAACTGTTGTGGAAAGATAGATTTTGGGAGGAAATTTGGATTAGTTTATCTGATTTATCTCTATTACCACAAACTCAGATGAGTCTATTCAGATTGCACAGCCTGGATATTTGATGGACAACTAGCATGTTGGGAGACAAAAGTGAAATAGGTGAGAGAGGTGAGATGCATCAGGTTCATCTGGGCTTAAGGACCAGCTCTGCAAATAAGTACCTGGGCCACAGGCCAGGGAGGAAGAAACAACGGCATGCAGGTGGGATGGAGTGAATGGGGATGTGATGGCTAAGGCACCAGCAATGCCGAGCACCCTCAGGCTGTGCAGGTAAACTTGTAGGGCTTGAACGCCAGCATGTGGTTGTTTCCACTGCTCATGGTGTTCCCAGCATGGAGTTAGCCAGAGACATTTGGCACCAGCCAAGGTGAGGATGGGGCAGGGCTTGGAGGCTAGCACTGCCAGAGACCATGCTTGTACAGGGCCAGGACACACATCAACACTCACCTGAGTGGAGCCTGGGGTCTGTGGCTGGGCCACAGAGTATGAGTATGAGTATGAGTATGAGTATGAGTATGAGTATGAGTATGGCCCAGAAGGGTAGGATATGGAATTTGATGTTTGAGTGTGTGTTCTTCATTGTTCTAGGCATCATCTTCTGTTTTTTTCCTTTGATCTTTTGCTGCTGAATTTGTGTCAAAAGGGTGCAGGAGTGAAGGGGAAATGTGGCAGGCGCTGGCAGAGAAAAATGCCGCCAAAGAACAGTCAGGCTTCTTGGGTCTGATGTGGAGCCATGACTACTTCTACTACTGCCTGGAAATATACGTCATTTGGCAAAAAAAAAGCATCTTAGCGACCTTTTCTGAACTCACAGAAAAATGAACTTTTCCATTCTATTGTGGTGCTTTGCACAACGAATCCTCCTCCACTTAACAGGTGACCTCTTCTTCTGTCCACGCAAATAGTTTAACTGGTTAGCTTCGTTAGACTTGAGCAGTTGCAGTTTTGATGCAGGGACTCTACACAATGGTTTATCTTCTCTGTGCATTGTGTCTCTACAAGTTGGTGACACCTGCATGAGTGTTAGTGGGCATGAGGGTTCCTGTCATTTTTCTAAGATGAGTTAGGAACTACATGATTCAAACATGGTGGGAAATGAGGCAAGTATTATGCACTTTACTTCACATCTCTGTAGGTTTAATCTGTCCAGGTCAGGTCCAGGCATTGCAGTTAGAAGCAGCAGCTGACATGTTACCTTCAATCTAGCATCTTAGACTAAATTACCACCTGGGTTACGAGATCCTTCACGATCAACCCAGGTAGCCGCAGGCACAGCTGGGCAGAAATTTATCAACAAGGGAGAGTGCAAAGGACTAGTCATAAATTAGACACAACTTCCATAGAAGATAAAAACTTTTGGATCCAATGAGAAACAGAATGGGATTTGGAAAGCCAAGAAAAAGTACCTGTGAGAGGGCATTTGTCTAATGGGAATTCACACAACCCAGCGGGGGTGGGGCAGCTAACTGCCAATGATGCTGGAGGCTGGGAACGTACAAAACATTAGTAGAAAATCTGTTTATCACCACTCTATTCTCCCAAATGGATTCTGGGTTCCTTTTTCTCCTCAATAGCATTCCTTTTGTTTATAGGCAGTTTTAGAGCTTATGAGAAGGGAAGTATAGGCTGTTATGCTGTCCGGGGAAAACATCTAATTTTCCCAGGTGTCTGGGTGGAGTCTTAGGGTGTTTGTTAATTTTCATAGAAATCTCTTGGGTTTTGCACCTGGTCCACGGTTACTGCCAACGGACCAAGTACATACAGGTCATCAGAAACATTTAGTTCCTTCAGCCTCTGTGGTAGAGGGGAAGTGTGGAGCCAGGAGCCATGCTATGCAGCCACATGGAACATGGGAAACTTCCCTTTCTGGGATATTTTACTCCATCAGTTGCATTCAGAATTTCTGTACTACACATGCATATGTCTTTGGATATTTCTCAGTTAACGGGCAGGCTAAGTTACTCAGTGCTTCCAAGTCAGTCTCATGTTAGGTTCAGTAAGGTTAAAAGCTTGCCATAGCCTTTCCCAGTACTGTTAAATCCAGGCATTGCAGTGTAAAGATTGGAAATAATAGGAGTAGGAGACTATGCTAGTACAGGGGTTTTCAGTTACAAAGGAGAGATTTCTGAAAAAAAAGGATGAGACAGATCACATATATTGTTAACATGGCACCTCCTCTTCCTTAGGGTCTTATACCAATGAGCTCAGTAGCACTAGTGGTGACTACATGCATTTTTATTTCAGAACATACAGTGAAAGAGGATATTTAGTCATGTTTTGGGAATGCAGCTTCAAGGAATATCATCAGTCTTCTTGTAATGTGATACCCAGTTATAGATATGTATGATATTCCACTAAGAAAATCAACATTACTCTCCATTATAGTTCTGAAGTGCAGTTTAAATTGATGTTCAGAGCAGTGTCTTATTGCTGATGGAAGACACAGAGTGGGAGAAACCATTAACTGGTGCCAGGAGCATCTCCTGATTCCAGTGTGGTCCAAATGTTCCCAAAAAGATACACTTTCTGTGTCTTTTCAAAGAGAATGTTTGAGCGTGATACGAGATTGAGAGAGAGAATCAAATAGAAGACATAAATACTTCATGCAGTAGTAATTGCCATAGACTGTCTACCGGTTTAGACTATCAAGAGGACAAAGAAGAAACATATGGATAGCTTGATTTTTCCAAGTCCACAGAAGTAACAGAGCTGTCAGCATCTTAGAAAATGGTTTTATTGGTTTCCTTCCTGGTGTAGCAATTCTGTTCTTTCAAATAGTCAGACAAAGTGGACGAGATAAACAGAAGTGGCAAAGGAAGGGTATGACAAACAAGTGAAAACAGGAAACTGCAAAAGACTCCAAGTCATTGTTTGAATCTTCTCAAGAAACAAACTTGATGTCTGCCTTCAGCTTAACGATTGATTACAGGGCACGCTTCTCTGAGCATTCAGACATGGATCTTTCAAGGAGGTAATGCACTGGACAATATGGTGGAATCAGCAGACTGTGTAGCGCTTCATGTTCAAGGAAAATTTTGTGATGGTGATTAGATGGATTATCATTTGCATATGAAGAAAATTTAATAGACTTCTGTTTTGCTGTTGTAATTAATGGATCTGCAACAAGCTATTTGTGTCTCTGTGCAGGCCTGTGGCACTTTGACAACAGTAGTCAGTACTTTACTGCGAGCTGAGTGCAATAGTACAAGCATGAAAGAGCATCATGGCCTCTCAATGGTTTGGTTGTTGGAAGAGCTGACTGAATTACCTTTTGGAAGGAGTTCAAAAACATGCAGACACAAACAACTAAGACTGAGATGGGCACAACTTATTAACCCATGCTACATTTTTTAAGGGCATCTCAATAGAAACTAAATGAAAATCACTACTTATTGGTACCTATGTCATTAAATTCAATTAAATTCAAAACAGGTTTTTTTTTGTGAAACACACAGTTTAAGAACTTCCTAACTAAAAAGATGACGTTAGTAGCATCGAGGCTGGCATAAAAGATTTGTCATCACAAATACATCTAGGTCTTGACTCAGAGTATGCTGTTTCTGAAGTCTTACCTTCTCAGGCAGGAGTATTTTCAACTGTAGTCTGTTTTGTTGCTTAGGTGAGTTCTATTCTTGCACAGAAGAGACTTAAATCCCAAAGTGGTGGTGCACGGTGGGCACCATCAAGGAATATTGGGGAAGGTTATACTGGTGGTACAGAGATGTGTTAATGCCATCATTTTGCACAGCTGAGACCTTATTTTGCATGCTACTCACATCCACGGAGGTCAGTTAATCCAGAATTATATTAAATGGGCTAGTGTAATTCAACAGGGAATGTGCATGAGATGTGGCAGACTTCAGTGAGCTCTGTGTTTTGTACTCAGACCACGGACGCAAAGATTGGTTTCCCCCATTGTAAGTGCCTTCATGCCACATTACTGTCTTCCTTCAGTTAGGGCTCTCTCAGTCTCTCCTTTCAGAACTATTCTGATTTATGCCACCAGTGGTGTCTTTCTTGGAGCCAAGAACTTGACTCTGGATCTCTCATACCCCAGGTATGTGCTTTGACAAACAGGCTGTCGTGGAGACTGAGCAGGCTGTTTTCACTGGAAATGCCAGGTAGACGCTGCAAAATTCTTCCTGAGGAAATTGGCATGTGTGATCCCAATGAAATGGGCTCGTTTTGACAAATACACACTTTCTAACAAAATGGAAAATTCCATGCTGGTCCTGTACTTGCAGAAATACTGTTTGAGTGCAGTTTGCTTGAGTAGGCAGTGCAGCAGTGCCTAACACCTCAAGAAAATGAGAAGGGAAAAAACCCCAACTCAACCTCAAAAAAACTAAAATTAAAGTGAGATGCAGACACACCATTCATAACATGCAGAGCCAAGAGCGTTGTGGTCAAACAGCAAGACAAGGTGACAAGTCAAGCTTTTGTCTGAACTTCGTGCTCATTTCTGATGAACAAACTCGTGTAGTATTGGTCTATTCCCACATTTATTTGTCAGGGGTCCCTTAGCAACTGTTTGGTAACCAGGTACTTAGATCCTCCTGCCCCAGGCAGGAAGCAGATCTTCCCCCCCTCCTTTTTGTTTTCCCAGTTTTCCAAATTCTGATCCAATTTTCTTTGTTCTGCTTCTCTGTCCCCCTCACCAGAGGCTACCTGCTGCTTGGGTTGGGGACATGTGTGCACTGACACCTGGAAACAAATTCTATGTCAAAAGAAAATACAAGGAAAAAGAGTTTCAATGGAGAGTTGTAGTCTTTCTCCTCCTCCAGACTCCAGCTCTCTTCAGTCCTTTTTCCTCTTCACTTGCCTGACTCCACTACCCTAATCTGCAAATGGTCTTCACGGGCTATGCAAAGCTCTACAGCATAAGAGCAAATAATCAGAGGACTGTTTAATTTGGAAACAAATAAGAACAGACAGTCAGGTAAAGGACACCTTCTTTGTTTTCTTGCAAGAACAAGGAGATGTTCAATCATATTTAAAGCGATGTAGTGTAAATCTTACCAAAGGGAAATGATTTTATATTATGCAGAAGCACTAATGCACAACCACAGGATTTAAGTAAAGCCAAGGTCAATATGAATAATGAGGGGAATTCAACATTTGTATGAGTAATAAGACCATAAAATTATGTCTGATGGGAATTTGTGTTTTGTTAAAGAAACATTAAAACGACGTGTTTTTAAAAACCATCCAGGGGTGTTATTAAACACAACTCATAAAGAGAGCTGGTGAGAAGCAGAGGAAAGACTAATATACACAGAGGAAGGGGGAAGTGATCTAATTCTCCTCCAACACCTAAACCTGGAGGCAGGACAGTACAGAGCTCCAGACTCCTCACATCCACCTGGTCTGTGTGCAATGACCAAAGAGCTGGCACATGCTACTAGGTCATTCAGCGCTGTCCCGCAGCTGTTGCAGAGGGCTTCTGTCTAGTCAAGGTCACTGCTGGTTAAAGTGGGAGAAATCCCTACCAACACATTGCAGAGCTTGAGATTTGGGGTCACTTTGTCAGATGACAGGATTTGTCACATCTTAATAAATAGACATTTCAATAAAAGCTCCATGGCCTTCCTTTCTGTAACATTTTACAGAGTTGTTTCACTTGAATTCTTAAATCATCATAATTGTTGTATTTCATTTGTTCTCCATGTAAACAGATTGGTAAGATTTAGCTGCTTAATGAGGTAGAATCCCTTCATCTTAAATCTCTGGAAGCTTCTGCTGTCTGGAAAAAGGCTTTTGTGAGGAATTATTTAATTCTTAATTCATTTTTATTATTGCTTTATGTTAAAAAAATAAAGAAAACATGGAAGTAGTTTAAAGATATTTACTTAAGCTTGTTTTATATAAATAAACGAGGGATTTTCTTGTAAATTATACTCACCAAAACCGAAAATTTGAGGATTATTTAATAGCGAAATCAAGACAAACAATAGAGTAATTCTGACTATACCTGAGTGTCTATTTCTGAATGTTGATCTGGACTCATTAGATCTAAACTAGAATTGCAACATTTAGACTGAAGACTTATGGACTGCAAAGTTCACCAATCACTCCAAACAAGCTGAAATTTCACATTAGTAAAAAAGTGAAAAGCTTAAAATAAAGCCAGGCTGTATTTATCCGTCTGCTTTAAAGCAACTTTTATGCAGGCGTTAACAAAGGGGACAGTGCCATCAGAATAATAAGCATTGTGAGTTCTGGGTGTGTAACAGGAAGGAAATACTTTCTTTTTTTTTTTTTCTGTCCAATGGAGAAAATAGAAAGATTTGCCCACCCTGGTGCTAAAAATACAGAATAATTATCAGCTGAGGCAAGTGCACTTCTGACCTAAGCGTACATGCACATGCATATTTTCAAGTCTGCTTTGTTATAATACGCAGATGGATTTTTCCTCAAGTACAGACTTTAAAAGCAAATGCAAGTGGCTTCCTGAGGAAGGGAAACCAGTTCCAGAGAGGCAAAGGAAAAAGGTATCCAGGTGCCTTTGATACCTTGTTGTACTATTGTTTCCACAGCAGGACGAGGGTTCTGAAACAGCGCCACAATTTCCCTGGAGTTGCTCCCAGGTCATATGAGCCTCAGTGACATAGTTCGACACCATTTACAGCCTCTGCTCCTTCTGGCCAAGGTCCAACAGGTTTCATAGTATGAACACACCTTGTAGCATTCACAGACTCACAGGATGGTTGAGTATGGAAGGGACCTCTGAATGTTGTCTGGTCCAACCACCCTACTCAAGCAGGGCCACCTAGATCTGATTACCCTGGACTGTGTCCTGACACTTTTCAAATATCTCCAGGGATCACCCTACAACCTTCATGGGTAGCTTGTTCCAGGGCTCAGTCTCCCTCACAGTAGAAAAAGTGTTTCCTGATGTTCAAAGGGAACCTCCTGTTTGGGCCTGTTGCCTATTGGGACAGTCTGTCTGGTATTTTGCTATTGCTTTGAGTAATCTCAGCTATTAATGGAAGATGATTCCTGATTTTTAACACACTATAGGGCAATAAACAGCTTTTCTGATTTCCTGAGTGGATGCTAAACCTTCAGAAAACCAGGGGCCATATCATAAATGAGTAGGTATAAAGTCAATGCATTCTCCCAGCTTGTGTATTTTTGGTGAAAGAAGGTAACATTTTCTGCTTGCTTCCTTCTACTTGGATTCTGATTCAGTTTCTCAGTATGTGTCACTTCTGCTTTCTAGCAGGTTTTTGTTCTCAGGAATTGCAATCATGCTCTTCTCCTCTAAGCATACAAGTGACTAACAGCCCCCTTTAGGAACAGCTCTTTTATGGTCAACATAAAACCAGACATAGAAATGTACAGTATCTAACAAGGATGAGATGTGCCTTGTGAGAGCTATGATAGAGCATACTACAGTAAACCACTCCTTTAATTATACTGTTTTCTCTTTTATCCTACTTACTCCTTCACCATTGCCTACTCCTCCTTCTGAATCTCTCTTTTTGTGGTCCTACTCTCTCCCACTTCACTCAGATCTCTTTTGTTTCTCGGTCATTTTATAACGGGAAATTATTCAGCCATGGAGCTGCTAATCAACATTGACAGTTGGATGCACCACCTGCAGAAGACACATCTCATACTGCTTCTCCCTGTCCATGAATCCAATGAGGCTTCAGACTAGAAATATGGATTTTGTTCTTTCCTCACACTGAGCAGCACCCTAATCACAGTCTTGCCAGAGTCAAGAGGTGGCTCAGATCCAGGATACAGGTCTGGGCTCAGCCCTCTTTAGTGCATCGGCTCTTCTGAAGCCTTTTCTCATTACATCACTCCTCGCCACCTATTCCCATGCTACAGGAAGAAGGACGAGTCACATTCCTCAACTGTAAAGGCCCTTTTTGATTTGGGGACATATGAATCCACATAGGCTGCTAAAAAAGGACCATCAGAAATTATCAAGAAATGAAGGGCCTTTATTCCAGAAAGAGCTAAATAGCTGATTTCCTCCTTGCAAGCTCTTTCCAGAATTTCCACAGAAGTCACAGTTATTCATTAGTGCCACAAAAAAGAGCTAAACTTCTGAGTAACAATCTCATACAATGTCAAATAAAAGCTGCTTTCACTGTTTGTTGAACAGAAATCAAGGAATTTTTGTCTGGAAAAAAAAGTAATGGATAACCCAGGTGAAAAAAAAGCCAAATAAGCATGTCTGCCTGTGAGCTGTTTTGAAGGTAATCACTTCAATACTTTATTGTTGCTCTCACTTGGTAAGAAAAGCTCCTTCTAATACCTTCTGCCAACTCTCTTAGAAGTTTGGCTCCTCTTCTGAAGAGATGCAAGAGTGTAGGCAAAATCCTTCTTACTTTGCAACTTTCAGGCCTGTTTGTTTTGGATGTGAGCATTAGTGGCTTTGATTTACTAATCTGACTTTATTAAGGGGCTGGTACGAAGCTATTCCACAAAGAACAGCCTGCAAGGCAGAAAAAGAGAGGGATGCACCAGGGCAGGACGTGGGACGGGGGATCTATACAAGTTTAATGTACCACAATGTAACAAATTTGGGTCTTTTTAAAAAGTGTGTACTGAGCGAAAGGGAGAAGAAGTTTCGTTTTCCTCCCCATCACTCTCTCAGACAGAAGATATAGGTGATTGACAGAAGAGAGCTGCTACAGTCAGGAACCTAGAGATACTTTCAGTCCCTGTTTTCTCTAGTCCTTTGTCATAATAGGCAGTTTTAGGCCAGTACTTCTTGTCCTTTTTACACAGAGAAGCTAAGCACTTCTGTCCCCATCCCACAAATTGTGACAGTGCATGCTAAAGGAAATGTTTTCTGCATCCATTTAATTTTTTAAAATATATCCATAATACATCTATGTAGTGACACAGTATAACATTTTATTTTCTGTCCCCCAGTCTTCTAAGCAATTAGACCCAACCATTTTGTTGTATAACCATAAATACATGATTTATTTTTTTCTGAAGGTTTAAACACATTTTACAGATACAGCTTTTGTGTGAACTGGAATCATTCCACTTACTGTGGTGAAGTGGGATTGACATCCATGTTTTTTAAACTCAGCTCTTTCAGGTTTAGAAAATAAAAACAGGACTATGAAGAGAATTATTTTTTTCTTTTTTGTATTAATTTAATATGTTTTAAGTTGAACATATTATATTTGCTTTTGTTTGGTTTGGGAGAGGGGAGACAGGTTTGCCTACTTGACTTCAAATAAAAGAGTCTCTTCAGAAGGAAAAGCTTAGTTTAATGCCTGGCTTTGAATTTGAGAGTGCCTTCAAATTTTCCCATGTGAATGATCTGAACCCTTTGACTTTTGCAGCTGGGGTTCCCTCAGCCCTTCCTAACAGACTCAGGGGAAGTTTCACTCCAGATGAAATGAGCCCTTTGGGCTCTACCCTTCTGTGGCTGCAACAGGCTCTGTGAGGGAGATGGCTCTGTGGCCGCAGGAGAGGAACAGAGCCCCGCGCCAGACTGATGCAGTTAGCGAATAACCAAGCCAAAATTTGCTCTCTTGCCATATTCAAGCAAACCTCGGTGCCAAATCTTTCTGAGCACAAAGGCATTGGACTGAGCAGCAAAATGGGAAGTGTTGACTGCTGTTGACAGAGACAATATAAAATGCTTTGCTCCTCCACTTATACCATATCGATATTATGTTAATCAAACATTTAAAAGAAAACCAAAAAGTTGAATCATGGTAATACTGATGAAGTGACCTATGGACTTAATCTGAGATTATTACTTTTTTTCTCTGCTCTTGACATCAGCAAGCAGGCACTAACCATTTCTCTTGCGCTTCTTGCTGCTTCCAGTAGCAAGTAAGCCTTGGTAAGAGGAGTTCCCAGACTGCTGCTCCTAGTGGTAACCTCTGTTGCTTCCTCTAGCTAGAAATGCATCTCCAGGAACTAGATAGCTCCTGTGATACTCTTTCATATTGTCCACGGCCCCTTTCCACTGGTTGAGCTGTAGCAGCATGGAAACAGGTTGACCTGGGGTATGATGCAGCATCCAGTCATTCTCTTATGCTTTCCGTGAATAAAATAAAACAAAACTCCAAATCAAGGTATACAGCTGTGCAACAACAGTCTGAGCAAGACCAGAATCAGGCATCCACTGAAAGATTAAATTTCTTTTCACAGAGAAATTCACAGGAAAAGAGGAATTGAAACAAGGTTTGCAGAAAATCTGTTGGGACCAGACTGAAACCAGACACATTAGCATAACTCAGGAAGTCTTTGGGCGATCAGGTGCCTGACTCTGCAGGCTCAAAATTCCCCTCCAGAACAACCAGCAAATGCTTGCCTGGGAGGGAGAAGTGAAAAGCCAGTGGATCTGAAATCTAAGCTTCCACAAGAATTTGTCTGGTTAGTGCTCAGCGTTGCATTCGGGGGATTAAAACGGCTGTGAGACAGGATGTTGTGTGGCAGGGTTGGCTCCCAGCGACTGCGGCCATTGCTCGGGTAATCCTGCACGGTATAGCTGAATTAAAATTAACTTGCATTCATTTCTCCTCAGCCCATATTTCCAGAAGCAAGAAGATTTTCTTACTTCAAATAAACACCAAAATAGCATTTTCCCTTATAATTCTTTGTCTGAAGACAAAAATGTCATACTGAAAGTATTTCCTTTTGCAGCAGTGACTACCTCTGCTGGCACTGACTGCCTATGCTGGCAGTGCTGCAGGCTGGCTCTATTTTACTTGCCTATGGCAATTTAATTTTTCAGTAGCTCTTTCTGTTAAAGCAGTCACAAATCCAACAGAAACAAGGAAGCCTTGAACATGTGAAAAAATGCCAGGCATAAAACTTACAACATAATTAAAAAGAAATGTAAAAAGTAAGACACATCTTTTCATGCCTGACGTGGCCTGAAGATTGCCTTATACATTTGGGTGTAAACTGTCCGACTGAAGTCATGAATGACACCACACCACAAATCAGCTGCCATGCCACAAAGGGGAGTTCTAAAATATCCATTTTAAATAAGTGTTTTCTCATCCATTTCAGCTTTTACTTAGATAAAGAAGGATTACATGGTTTTTGAAGTCTGGTGGAGAGAAAGGAGAGGAAGACTTTCTTCATGGCTTGGTATAAGAACAGAGCTAGATGTCCCACAATTTAAAATTTAATATTGAATTTTTGTTCCTTAGGCACAACACAGAGAACCTGAATGAAACAAATTCATGCAGGTCAGCTAAACCCGTGTAAGACGAATGACTCTAAACACACCCTTCTTAGAGTATGTCTTCAATCATAAGGAAACATAAAATTGTCTTTTTCTCCTTCTTGCTTTCTCATTTCTGTAGCTTTCTTCTTCTTACCTGAACAATGCAGCTGTCCTACTTCTTTGTATCAGGGCTCAGTACTGGGCCATCAATATCAGTGAGTCAGCATCTTTTCCCACAAGATTCAGTACTTGGGATTTTTCAGGGAAACACTGCCAGCTTGTTGTGCCTCAATGGGAATTCTTCTGGAAAACACCTTACATTTGGAATACAAAAAAAAACCCCACTGCTGAGTATTATGTAGAAGAGGACCAATGACCCATTATCTCCCCAAATAATACTTTACCAACTAGGTAGGAAACCGCTCAGTAGGTGGGGAAATTACTCCAAGCCTCTCTCCAGTGTTGGCAAGAGTTTCCCTTCAGGCATCTCTGAACTGAACATTAACTTACTCTGGAGTAAGAGTTAATAATATCTCCAGGACTGAATTTGAAACTCAGTGTTCTCCTACAAAAGAGGAACACTGGTGGCTATTAAGGAATTGTAGAAATTTTTTGTCTTGTTCTTAATATTGTAAATATTTTTATTTACTGTTTAATTAGCCAACTGGAAGTATATATCTATTTCTACAATAAAACTTTCCATGGGAATGGTATCTCTGGGCCATGAGAGCAAACCCAGGAAACTGCTGATTAAGTAGTTCCTGTGTTGAACGGGCTTGTAAGTGTTTTGGACTTAAGCGAAGCTAACCAGGCAACAGGACTGATTTGTGTGTCTGTGTGTGTGTGAGATCTATTGTTGCTCCAGCAAAACTGAAGCATGTGTCTTTTAATACCTGCACCGTGGGAGCAATGATCATTCTTCACAGGACTGTATTTTCCTAGCTTTAGGGTTTTCCTACTCATTACCTTTCATATAATCCAGGCTTTTTGGCTGTCAGAGTCCTTTTATTTTGTATTCTGTGGGTGTTTTGAGTTTGTCCTATACCCTTCGGGATTACATTGCAGGATGTCGCAGTAATCACCCTCTTACCATGGTGTCAGAGGGAGCAAGAAGATTTGTGTGGGAGTAGGTGCAACTTTTGGACTTCCAAAGCAGTTTGTAAATACAGTATAGTACAGAGCAATAGCTTTGTGCTTCACCCTTCTATTCACCATTGATGGAGCCTTTGCACTGACAAAATATTTTTTGTGGAGTCAGTTATTCGAGGTGGAGTGGCTCTGGGGCTAATGCTCCTCCTTGCAGTCTGTTTTTGTCTTGGAGGTTTTGTGTGTGGCAACAAGAGGATGACAACACGGCTGGAAGGGAGAGGGATAAAGTGCAGTGTAACAGCAGGGCCATTTACTCAGCCAGAATGGAGGAAGGAATTGCATCAATAAACTGTGAACAGTAAGAAATCAGAAATGGCAGTAATAGGACTATTGTGCGATCAGAACAGTTTTAAGGGAACAAGTACAAGGGAACACACACAGATCCATGTGTGGGTGTCTCACCCAACATTGTTCTTTTTGAAATGCCTCTATTTGTGCACATAGAAACACTCTACAATTCCTTTAACTAAAGAGAGTCCTAAATTAACAGTAGCTCACTTGAGGTTTGAATTCCCAGTGGGTTTGAGTGGGGTTTGATACTTCCTTGAGCAGAACTACAGTTAAACCTCGGGCCGCAATGCAGACTCTCCCAGTACTGAGTGCTTAGCTCATCAGGCAGCTCCCTGCAGATTGCTCTGATAGGTGTTTGAGGTACCACATGGTTGCAGGGAAAGATTTGCTGCTTCTAAGAACTTTCTGGAGCTATTCTGAGGTTATTACTCTTAAAATAAAAGATTCTTTTTTTTTTCTTCCTTCATATTTGAAAGAAAAGGGAAAAACTTGTAGGCCTTAAAATCCTTCCAAATTTTTGCGGTTGGGTAAAATGTAACATTCCCCCTACCACCACCACCACCACCCCCCCCCACTGCAAACCCCTAGGTTAGGATATAAGAACTTCTCTGTGTGTTGAATAAAACTTCACAGGTTCCCTTGAAAAGGACATGTTGTATGTCTGGGAATTACTAATAAAAATTGAATATGTGAGTTAGTTTCAGGTTTACTGTCATATTAAGGTTACAAAATTAGCTACAGAATTGACTGTTTACTCTGGCTGATAAATTAATCCACCTCTCCTTGAGAGAAAGATACCTTTCCTGCCTCTGAAGAATTGCTGGCTGCCTGGACTCTCTGGGATAACATTTCTGCTTCACATGTTTTTCTTTTTCGATTGACTTCCGTGGAGTCACTCCAGATTTGTGCAGACACAAACCATTGGGGAACCAGAGGTCCATGGCCTCTTGTAGCACCCAGTGGGGTGAGCAACACTGTTCTGGAGATGCAGAGTGGTTTGGGTGAGTGCACATTTGCCCGTGCACCCACCGTCCCCACATGGGTTCATTCCACACCCACTGGCCCTATGGTTCAAGTCCATCCTTGAGCTGCCTGGGGAGAAAGCTACATCCTCACCACTGAGCCAGTGGCCACAGCCCTCCAGCCCTCTTTTTGGAGTCTGAGCCACTGTACAGGTGGTAAATGCCTGAGTAGGGGGTTATGTGGGGAGGGACATCTAGAGAGGTGAGTGCTGGTCTCTTCTCACAAATCACAACCGATGGGACAAGAGGAAATGGCATCGAGCTACACCAGGGGAGGTTTAGGTTGGACATGAGGAAACACTTCTACATTGACAGGGTTATCAGAGACAGAACAGGCTGCCCAGGGAAGTGGTTGCATCACCATCCCTGTGTGTATTTGAAATCTGGCTAGATATGGTGCTTAAGGATATGGTGTAGTAGTGGCCCTGGAAGGGTTAGATAATGGTTGGACTTGGTGGTCTTAAAGGTCTTTTCCAATCATAGCGAGTCTGTGATTCTGTGATCTCATAGCCTGCAGATGTGACTGCTTTCCTCAGAGGCAAAGGAAAAGGAGGGAGAACACTGTGGGTCCTGGCCATCACTTTCTGCTCAAGCAGGCATTTTTTCCTATGCCTGTTTAAAGCAAAAGCAGTCACTGCCTGCCCATTTTTTAATGACTGTTTAATATGCTCTTGGCTGCTGGCGTGGCCCCATTCCAGGTTGGAGGCTGGAGTCTGTGTGTCCTGCCCTGTCTCTAGGCTAAGTCAGGGCCCCTTCCTGACAGCCGGTGGGTAGCAGCCCCTGAGGCAGGGGAGAAGGAAATCACCTCTGCTGCTGCCTCCCTGCCTGTATGCGCTGTTGGGCAAGAAAAAGTAGGCACAGGCAGCTCCTGGTGTGACATGGAATTGAAGCAATTTCCTGCACCCAAAAGGATTACTTGGGTGGATCACATCACGAGGGAGAGCCAGCCCACCAGATTGTATTTCACAGAGACGACTAAGCTGGTGATGGGATGGGGAGAGAGGGACACAGTTTCAACACACAGACCTTTGCAGCAATTTCCTTGGTGTGGCTAAGCATCCTTTGCTGAGTTTAAAGTGTCCAAGTCCTTGCAGGGTACAGAAAGAGCCTGGGAGCACCACTGGGTCACCCCTTCTGCAACTGGGCATTGAACTGCTTTGATGCTGCCATCACTTGTCTATGAGCATCCTCTGTCAACAAAAAAATCACCCAAATGCCTCTATGGCATCTTCATCATGCTACCAAAGAAATAGCTTCTTTTCTGAGTTTTTTTTGTGATTGTTTCAAGAGATAAAATCTGACTTTGAGGCACAAAGCGTAGTTTTCCTGCATCGTTCCTCTGGCTTCTTGAGGTTTCAGCATGTCAGTCTTCTTAGACTCTCAAAAACACATCTCGACAGCAGTAACTATCCATTCCTTGTATCCCTGCTCTGGCTCCCAACCCACGCGGCATAAAACCAAGCTCCTCTTCTCTACCTCCCGGAGACGGGAATAGCCTGATTTCCTGCTGGCTTCACCGGCCTGCCAGCCACTCTCGGCTTATTTTGTTTCAATCCAAAAAACACACCCTTCTTCAAGCATTGACACATCTCCTGAGTGTGGACACCCTTCCCAAAAACATGGGTCTATGTTAGTCTTCTCTAACTCCATCCAGGAAAGAGAAGCTCCTACAGGCCTGCTGGTATTTAGGCATCTTGATCTCTGATGTCTCTGTCTCTTCCCTTCAAATAATACAAAGACCTAATTCATCTTTTACTGACACTGAATTTCCATTGCATTACGTGGGACTAATCATCCTTGAGGATGTATCATTTCATTCACCTTAACAGTCATAGGCAGGACTGAAGCACAACACAAATACCAAACCATCAGTACTACCAATAGCCAGAAACCCTGTTTTGTGTGCTGAAGAAGTTCACATCCAGAATGATGTCCTGGATGTCAGACAGTTTATATATTTATTTAAAAGTGGATGAAGAATTTCCTTCTTAGACAAAGAAGGAGAAAAATATTCTCCAGAAAGTTCTGTCTTCACCGTTATTGAACCACACCCTGTCCTCTTCATATAAGAAATATTGCCAAAGCCACAATCTTTCATCTTGTGGTTCCTTTTAAATAACCTCCTAGGTACTAAAGGTCAGGATGATTTAAAAAAAATAACCTGGTAGTATGAAAGAACTTTTTTTAAATACAAAAAGACAAACAGAGGAATCCTACGCAAACTTGCCATAAATACAAGGGATGAGGATGATGATGAGTGGAATAAACTACGTTCCTCTTGCGTTCACCTGCTTTACTTTGTCTCAAGTTTTGTTCAGTTCAAAACCCTAACATAAAAATGGAATTACTCAATTCATTGCAATTCTGAGTCCATTCCTACAGCCCTTTCGTTCTACTGCACTGGGAATCGTCACACAGAGACTCCAGCCTTTGTTTTGTAGATATTTTTATATCTCCTCACTACTGACCTTATTGTCAGTATTGGTTCTTAAGGTGAAGGAAGAAAAATGCAAAACTCATATTTTTTTTCCCAGTCATTTCTGTCCAATTTTTTTTCTTCTCCATGTTACCTTAACAGAGAAATATTTTAGAGGGTATTTCCTATATTTTACATTTGTCCAAAACTGAATAGTTTCTGATAGTCTGCAGAAATTGCTGGTTCTTTTTTATATAAATGTTTGCTTATTTCTGTTTTGAATTACTTTAAGGCTGAAAATTCAGGCACTTTGAAGGTGGTTCACAATCAAACCAGATACCTCTGCCTTGGAGGTGGCAGCATTGACTAGTACCAGGTTGGGTAGGATGGGTGTCTGAGGGTGATGAAGAATTTGGTTTAATTCAATTAATCACCAGCGCCTGTCAAAGCTCCAGTACAAATTGTGTTTGTGGTGTATGGCGTGTGTGAGTGTGAGTGTGTGCAGTGTGTGTGTGTGTGTTTGTGTATGTGGGATTTCCTTACAGATGTGCACATTTCTAACCAATTCTTCGTTATCCAACTTTCCAATCTCTTTAAAATCTAATACTTGGCTTTATTTTTAAAATGTTCAGTCTATAGCAGGCAATCCTATTGATTGGTTATTTTACTATGAAAGCTTCCATGAGTCACAGTCAGGGACCAGGAATGTATTGTGCTTGGAGATGTGCACAGTGTTAAAAAAAAGATTAAAGAGCTTAATATCTAATTTCTTCTTTAATTTCCCTCCTACTCCAAAACATGGTGTATATTCTGGGACCCAAGAGACTGCCTTGCTGGAGGACAAGTGCATATAAAAAAAAAGATGTGAAAAAAAGAGGTTGCAGAATATTTTGAAATCATAAGGTTCTGCTTTAAACACGTGGTATTTTTTGATAACTGAGGGTTCTTTCCACTCTTTGGGTTGTTTTTCTAAGGGTTGTTTTTCCACTTCAGCAAGGCTGGACAGATGACAGATGAAGAACCTGCCTTAAAGCCCATCTCACTGTCTCCCTCAAACATTCCTGAACCTGCTTTTCCTTTTTCACAGTGAAGGAGAAGGAGACAGGGCAGGACAAACAGGGGCAGGGACAGCGGGGGCAGTGGGGGCAGCGGAGGCAGCACACTCCTCCCTTTTCCTCTCCCCCTTTCCACCCTAAGGCAGGGGTGGCCTCACCGCTAGCAGGGGCTGGCAAAACATTTGCCTTCCCCCAAGTCTGGTCCACAGCCAGTCTAAGAGGAGGGCAGGCACTGGTGCCCTGGCAGGTCAGGGTACCCTGAGCACAGCTCTCTCTTTGTGCCACCCCCAAGGCCCAGTTCTGTCTGGTTGCCCCCAGCCCTCACACCTTCCTCCTTCCCCAGACCCTGCCTCCTCACAGCAGCATTTCCTCTGTGCCATGGACAGAGACCCTTCTCCCACCTGCTGCCCACGGCACACCTCCTCTTTCCTCCTGAAACCTTCCCTGAAAAACAAGCTACCACCCCAAACTCACATTTTTTCCAAGCAACCCTCCCACTTTCTGCTTGCCTCACCCTCTCCCTCATTATCCTGGGTCTCGCTTTTGTTTTTCTTGGCTATTTTAGTCTGGAGGCTCTTTGGGGAAGGGAATACAGTTTAAGTGTTGCCTGCTCAGGATGCGAAGTGTTCAATTCCTTCCAGCTGAGTGAAGCTGAATTGATAAATGAGGCAAAAACTGCCTGAGAAGTATCTACTGGAGTGTGGGCACCTGGTTAGCTGAATCAGCTTTAACAGGTATAATCCATTAATCAGATGTAACTTTATGTTTAGAAAAAAAAAATGAAAATCCTATTTTAAGAGGCACAAGTAACAGTTTAATGCTAAAGTTTCTCAGGAAATCCAGTCAAGGCTGTCTCTACTGTAGTGAAGTACAGCACATCCATATGGAAGCTGTAGCATGAACTATATACTCTGTAGCTCTGAGCACCTTCTTCAGTATTGTCATTCATGGAAGACCACAAACATTTAGTGTTATTTACAATGAGACTTACATGCAATTACTTGGAATATGGAAATATAAATGTATAAATTAAAAACAGTACCATGTATTAAGAAGCAACTGTGCTTTTGTCTAGCCAATACCTCTGTTAAAGAGATTCCACTAATACATTTTAAAATTATATTACTACTCGATACTGTAACTGTACTACCAGTTGTTAAATTGTTGTATTAAATGGAGCTAACAATAGAAAAGATTAAGATAGAAATGTTTATTTCGCTGCCAGTAAGACGATTATTCTTATTTTAATACCTTAAACACCCCAAACCTTCGCACCTGGCAGAGTCATGCAAACATCTGGTCTCTATTTTGAAAATTGGAGACTCTGTTGTTATGATCTTTTACTTACAGATAAAATCAGTTTCTGTTGTAAAAATATGTACATTATTTCAAATTAACCAATACAAAATTAGGATTTTTTTGTGTTGTTTTCAGAACCATTTCTCACCTACACTGATAAATGAGACGTGAATATATAGCATGTGAACTATAAAAGGGAGTTTATTCCTTCTGATACAAAAAGTGAGTGTGACGATTCAGCGAAAAATGAAAACCAAGTATTTTGAACCAGTATGTCCCATTCCTACTCTGTTAGGGAGAGCAATTCCGATAAGCACCTATTACATCTACCAGGAATCTCTTTCTCATTCTTTGCTTAAGATCTTCTCATCAGTAATAGAGGACTCTCTGTCATACTAGGGTAAATGCTGATGGCTTTTCCTTGCTTTACACAAGAGAAAAAGAGTATGTTGAATACTCAAGCTCTGTTAGAATCATAGAATCATAGAACTGTCAGGGTTGCAAGGGACTTTAAAGATCATCTAGTTCCAACTCCCTTGCCATGGGCAGGGACACCTCACTTTAAAGAAAGAAACAAGAGTACAGTCTCTCTCCGCAGCCACCGAAGCCTTTGGCTTGCACTCTGAATGATCACTGGTCCTTAAAATTCCGTGAGCTTTTGGGAACAATACTCATACACTCCCTGTTCCTTTTTGGGAGCTTATCTCTTTGCAGGTGCCTCATTCTGCAGCTGAAGGCAATGGTAACGTTTCGCTTTTTAACGTGAGCTCTCCATGCTCCTTTCCTTTAAACATAGTGGCAATATGTGAGGCTTTCCAAGCCTGTCAGGGCCCTGCATCATCTTCCCTCCACGAAATTACAAGCTGTGGTCAGGGCAAAGGTTGTGAGCTCTCCAAGAATGACACTGGGCCAAGAGTGATGCTGGGTCAAATGCATCTATGGAGTTCTAATCGGTTGCATCGCAACCACCTGGGCCCTATGAATTAGAACCTTTAATACTTTTAACTTTCTTTTATACCTGTACAGTCACCACAAGAATCCAGTGCTGCTCAATATTTACTTGGCTCACATATTAACTACCAGCTCAGACAGGGAGTAGCAGAGAGTCAAGTCCAAGATAAGGCACAAAACCCACATGGTCTGACTTTGTTATTAGTTCCTACTTCAGAGTCAACAGTAAAACACCACTCAAAAAGTAAACTGAAAAATTTAATCATTTTATAAAATAAGATTATGAAATTATATATAAAAATCCAGCTTCTTAAATATGGTACATTCACTTTCTCACAGAATATTTAAATATTCAGGTCACTTATACTGTATTTTCACTGTATTTGAGTTAAAATCATTGGATAAATTAAAACATCTCTAGCAAAAGATACCACAACTTATACAAATAAAACTAAGCAATAATACTTTTTTTAAATATAAAATGTAAAGAAATTAATAACTCTTAGAGCATGCTACAAAATTTTGCCAGAAAAATATATGAAAACATTTTTGTTAAACTAGAAAATATACAGTGTGCTTTTCATTTCTCTTCCTAAAATTCAGTCTCATACAATTTCCATTTAACTTAATAAATATGTACAACAAAAATGTTTATTCCTTGAAGAATATAAATAGCAAATACTGTAGTAGAGCCTGGTCCAGCATTCTTTTCTCATTTAGTGACTATAGTGGGGCTTTTCAACTCTGAAAGTGTAAAAACACAGAACCAGGCTCTTAGTGTTACCAACAAGTTAATAGCTTTTACAAAAGTGATTTTATTTTTAAAAAAACCCTAAACTTCCAAAACCACTGCAACAGACTTTGAACTATTCCAGTCAGGCATTTCTATAAATAGGAAGACATAATGTAGGGAAACAATGTTCCAGTTTAATTACTGCTGGCAGTAATTAGGGAAAAAATAGTCAGTGGAGAATGAAAAATAGTTTGAATTAGACACATCTTACTTTCAGTGACTTAACATGGTTTCCTATCATTTCTAAAAAGAGTTTCTGGTATAATCTATACATTGTAAATCTGTGAAGAAACTTAACCACCTTCTTCAGACTTTGGATGGTTCGTTTCGGAAAGTGGTATGTTTTCAAGTGCTTCAGTCCATACATTAAACCTTTAATTGTATCTTGGTCGCCATTCTTTATTCTCCACAGATTGAGAAGCTTCAGAACTTGCTCTGTAGGCTGACATAGTTTCATTGTGCGTTCAATATCTTCTTTTCCCACCTTCTTGCCTGGTAAGCTTGCCATCAGTGTGTTGAGATGTTCAAATGTAAGGTTCGGGTGGCCAATGTGCTTTAAGACATGACTTTCGCAAAGATCGATATCTGTAGAAAGCGAAAAGAGAGGTAAGTACTTGCCCATGGCCTGCAAAAATCTCCCAACATTTCAAGGTGAATATTCCTTCCCAATTTTTTTTTCTTTTTTTTTCTAAATAATTCTCTCAGTAATGCTTTTTTTTAAGGCTTCAATTATAAAAAAAGCACTTAAGAATTTAATTAACTTTGCAAATACAAACAGCCCCAAATTACAAACAAACTTCACAGCAAGTATTTATTGCTATATGCTTGTTTCATCTATCTTGTAAAATGTTTTGTGGATGTGACAGGATTCCTAACATTCGGTGTCAGTCAATGAAAATTTTGGTCTTCTAATTTGGAAATATCTAAGCAAGCTTTGCTAAAACAGTCATTTTGTTTTTTGAAGTATTCTAGACACTTCACAGTCCAATATAAGCGTACATACTAAAAAGGAGAAGGGAAAAAAAAAACATTTCTGCAGCATTTTTCATATCTATTCTGAGTGGACAAAAGGTCATACAAATGCGGTGGCTGTTGATGGTGGCTTACACGAAGAGTTGACCTGACTCTCATAAAAACCTTGGTGTTAACACTGCAGCACTATTTCACATTTGACACCTGTCTTGGAAGATTCAGCACAAACAAAGTGGTGGATTGGCATGACAAATAGGTACTGGAAGGGAAAAAGAAAGGAAAGCCTGTCTGTGTATTCCTCATCCCCATTATGTGAATAGATGTCCTGGTCTGAGCTGCCAGTCTCCACTTCATAGAAAACAAATTGCACTCTCAGTTGCAGGCATCCAGCTCCTTCTAACCTCAACAGCCACTGCTCAGATACAACAGTGGCAAACACTTTCCTCACTTGATCAAAATTCTTCCTACGCTGTGCAGTCTCAAAATGGGATCTACACTAGGACACCACACATGCTCCCAAGGGGGCTACAGTTGTGGGAAGGATTTAGTCCTTGACTACCAGGAGAAGCTGAATTCTCCTCTTGCTTCCCCTGAACCTCACTGTGCGTACCGCATCGATAAATCGCACTCAAGCCCTGCGTGCCCTTCTCAGAGTGTAGAACGTCACCAGGAGGTATTTGATCTCAAAGCAATTTTAAAAATGCCATTTAGAAGGTTGCTTTTAACACGCATACTATCAAAACAAGGTACCTTGAATAATCTTCTTGACCATATCCTGTTCTTTGTTTTGCTGCTTCCATAATTTCAAAAGCTGAAAGGTCTGCTCTTGAGAACCATGCCTTTGTTTAATCCTTTCAATATTTTCCGTGCTAACCTTTGTCCCAGGCAAACTGTCTGCTAGTAGGTTCAGCCAGTTAGGTGTGAGGTGAGCAGGAACAGCAAATCTGAACATAGCCTCCTCACACAGGGTTACATCTGAAACAAGAAAAAGATACATCAATTGTTCTGTTACCTTACTTGTCCAAGAAAAGTAGCAAGCACCAACAATGATAAGAAAAAATATTTAAAAACAAACTAAAGAAGTGGTATTTCTAGTACTGTTGCTTTCTGTGCTCAAGCTCCATTTGGTCTGACCCACAATAATTAAAACTCTGCTACGGCCATCACCATGGCAGGCAAATGGCTACCAAGCTAGATATTCTTATCATCGATGCTAATGCGTTCATTTTAACTATAATTAAAGGTATGTTCTCAGAGCACTCTTCCTTAATATGATACACACCTATTCCACATTTCTGAGGCAAATCTGTATCTGTATCTTCCTGACAGACGTTGTCACGAACTGCATTTCCCTTCAATGCTATTTTGGAGCCCAGTGCACTACAGTTTGTGTGCTTTAGACAGGTTGCTTTGGATGATGTTTCATTTGAGAAAAATCCTTCTGGACATCTCTTACATACAGTGTCACTCTCAGGGGTACCTGTGGAAACAGGAAAACAATGCATCCAATTACATATAACCGCAACTGTGAAAAAAAATAAAACAAAACAAGAATGCAAGAAGAAAAGAAAATATTCATCTCCAAATTGTCATGCTTCTGCTTTTCATATTTCTGATCTATGAAGGAATTGCATTTAGGAAAAAAACCCTAAACATTTCAATTTTTGAAAACAAAAAGAGAATGACATTCCTGATGCAGTAAAAAATAGTACTCTTCCGCACACTTGTTACCAACTTTAAAATCAGTAATTACTGATTAAATTAGTAATTTAGTAAAGTATTATCTTTAAATTAGTAATTATTTGAGTCTATTCAGACATTACCTGATGTTTCACCTCCATCCTTCAACTGTATAAATATTCTGTAAATAATTAAATGGCAAAAGAAACTGCTCTCAATTGTGCTCTGTAATATCTGCCCAGAACCTCACTCAAAAGAGTTACTTTAGCTCTAGCTCAATATTTAACCCAATTAAATATAAGCTAAAGACTCTCTGGAAAATACTTTCCCTGCTAAAATACTAAACTACACAGGAAAACAGAGTTTCAGCAACATTTTTGATCTTTTTTTTTCTGGGCTTGAATAAAAAGTATTAAAAGCAAATAAAGTAGATCATCCAACACAGCAAAAGAAGTTTATATATACATATATATATATTTTTTTTTTTACTTGGTGTTTTATAAGGCATAGTTTTACTTCAGAATCAAATATATGATACAACAACAGAATAACAATATATGGTTCTATCACACTGACAATGAGGAAGAAAATGAATGCATGAAATCTGAATAAAAACAAACAGACTAACCATCAGTGGCAGGAAAGTAACAGCACCAATAATTGCTCTATGTTCACTCTTAATTCATCTTTATTCAGCCAACACCTAAGCACGTGCCTGAAGTCTAAATTATAATATTGCATCATTGAACATGAACTTAAGCACATGCTTAAATTTTTTTAAAAATAATTGGAAACTATATTTGAATAAGAAAATGCCTCCATCTAGTGTATTGTGCAAGTATTTACATGGATGCTTGTTTTAACAAGAGCTTTTAAGTAAATTTTATTTCTTTGGGGCATTTCCTTAGAGAAAAGCTGTATGAATCTCAAACTTTCAACCAGCTGTGAAATGAAGAATACCACTTGCATACACCTGATGAGCACTTCTTTCATCAGACAGTAAGTGAAAACAAAGGAGATGTTTTCAGTTGCTGTGCGTCTGAAAAATCAGAGACCCTGTACATTGCCAGCCCCCAAAATCCTCTGCTTTCTGCAGCCAGTACCCAACCTGTAGCACCAGCGCCTGCCCTTGCGTTTCCTTGCACAATGTGCACAGCCTACGGCTCTGGGCTGCACGAAACTCCGGCAACACCTGCACCTGAGCGGGCAACCTGAATTTTTAGCAACTTTTCCTGCTACAAACACACAGCTGTTGTGTTCTGTCAGGGAGGATGGGGAAGAAAGGACAGTCCCTGTGAACCGTGCGTCGTTCTGCTCAGAGCTTCCCATATAACCCTTGTGGCACAACAGGGAAATAAACCAGGTAATCCATTAGGGTCTGAGGGTTGAGCATAAAGTCACCTTCCAGCTTTGCCAGGTTCTTCTTCGCTGCTTATCTGGCCGCTCTTGTTCAGGGCACAAACTGTCGCAGCCCAGTTGCCCTTCTGCTGCTCCCTCCAGTTTGCCTGGAATCCTGCCTTGTCCCCGGGGAAAGGGCAGGCACGCTGTGGAGACAGCGCTGCCTCGGAGCACGGCTGCTTCCCCAGTGCACTGCTGCTCAAAACTGCCATGTACAGGCCCGATCGCGGCAGAAAGGAACAAAACCTCAGTCTACACTCACAGAAGGGGACTCACAAAGAAAAGTGATCTGCCCAACAACATGATGAGCAATCAGCAGTGAGGAAACAAATTTCTAATGCGTTAAGCTTTGACTGAGACACTGGACCACATCATCTCCCTGTGTGGCAGTGGAAGCATATTTTTCTACACTTAGGCTCTATTTCACCTGAATTTATATCGTTACAAAGTTCAAGGCTATCATATGGCAGAACACAGAAACACAGTGTGGTCCGTGCTTATTAAATTCTTAGTCAATGCCTCACCTCAAAAACTGACTATTGACACAGGGGGATGCAACTATTTTTACAACGTTTTCATTCCGTGTTTGAGGTCTGCTTGGGTTTAGCTGGTTCATTCTCATGGTCTTTTGGAAACCAACTTTCCAATAAATTACATGATTCAACAACTCATCTTCTTCCAAAGTTTGTTTCATTTTGAACTGAGGGATTCAAATTTGTCTGCCACAGTTTCAATGTGCTTGCAAGGATGCAGCAGGCTGGTTGCTCAGACAATTTATACTTCTTTGTTCGTCTCCCCGACATTCTGAGAACTTTGTTTCCGGCCCCTTTTGACTTGCTGCTGAGGTACGGTGGAAACTCATTAACCCAAGCCCTTGCGTGTAACGATTTAGGTTAATGAAGGTTTATAATATGGAAATGCAGTAACTGCCAGTGGAAATGCTTGACTGTGGCAATGACATCAGACTACTGCTTAGTTAAACAATTACCCAGTGACTAGTGAGCAGCTACAGCAGCAACATTACTCCTTACATCGAAGTTGTTCTCCAATGAGATGTTCACAACCCAAGAAAAGACTCCCAACCTGTCATTCAGCACAGCTCTAAAATGCACAGGCCAACCCTAGCGCTTCTCACCACATACACGTAATTCCTAGGGAAGTAATTCTGTAGTCTAGAGATCGGTTGCCTACAGGTTCGTGCTTGAGACGCCTTGATTTTCTGTTTTCTCTCCCTCAGTGCTCTTCTCCAGGCAGTTATCAATCTTCAGTAGAATGACAGTTTACAATTCTTTCAGGCTGTATTAAATATTGGAGCTAAATTGGTCCATGACATTTGCCGAATGACAAATGATGTATTTTGTTTTGAGAGAAGAAGTTATTATTGGTTTAACAATTTATGTTGTCTTAAATGAAGAATCCACTCCACTGAGAAGTGCCGCTCCGCTCTGTATCCACACCAGACATACAGCACAATGCTAGCCTGCTTGACAAAGAAACGGTTGTTTGTTTTATAACAGCAACCGTTTCCCTAAGAGTTCCACTTAGGATGCTGATAATTAATTATTACCACATATTGCTGTGATGCTAAAGCTATATTAATATTGTTATAATTATACACTTGGTGTCAAACATGTGGTGCTCCTGGTGTTTGTCAAGATACACAGTTGTTTGAAACAGCAGATATCAAAATGAAAAACATTATTATTTATCACATACACAAATACTACATTCTAGATAATGTTCCTTTAAAAGAGGCAATCCATCATGTTTCTCATTAGAGTGCAATTTGCTACATTTGCTACTGCCATTAAGATATATATTACAGTAGGAGCAGGGTATTCCACTGAGAAATCTTCCTTTGGCTAGAGTCCAAACGTTGCAGAGTAGGAACAGGTTCAATTGGCTCTACAATTTACTGTCCTGTAATTTCATCTGGACGAGCCTCTTTCCTAGTTTTGTAACTGCCACGAGTCATCAACGTGCGGCAGAGCTCTAATTAAGTCTGTGCATATTGGGAAGCAGTACGTACCTGGCTGCGCAACTCCAAATCCAGGAGGACACTCCGTATGCTTTAAACAAAACTCGAGCTCCAGGTACCTGCCTTCGAGGCACTCGCAGAGGCGGTTCTGGGTGCGGGTGCACTCTTGCTTGACGTACTGCAGCTCTTTGCAAACGGCGCTGCAGTACTGGCATTCGTCGTTGCTGTTCCACTCTTCGGCGTAGTACTGATCCGGGCATGGGGCACACTGCGTGGGGCTGCTGGCCGTACAGTGCTGCTTGACATAGCTCCCGGGAGGGCACTGGTCACATAGCAGTTGACGAGATGTCCCTGGGTCATAATGGGGATACTTGGGGGGAGAGTCATCCTGGATGGTCCACTGAACAGAAATGTCCAAGAGCTAGCAACAGGAAAATAAAACCGCCTGCTTTAGTTCTGGGAAGCACTTTGGTCACAAAGAAATCTACATCTTCATGAGTTTATGAGTCTAATTATGTCGTTAGCATCAAAAAAATGTTTGCGTTAGAGACTAATAAAACATTAGCCAGCTCCAAGGCTCTCCTATGTCTGTCTTAGAATGGGAAAATTTTAGGATCTTATCCAGTAAATCTTCCCAGCAAAAGCGCTTCCTTATTCTTCCAGAGATGTAGATCCTATTCTTCACCCATCTACACTCTTTCAATATCACTGGGCAATGACCTTTTACTGCCTGTCACTGGCCACCTGCTTGATGCACGCAGCAAGGTAGAGATCATGCACTCCTCTGTTCTTTAAGTATCACATACTTCAGACGGAGAATCATAGAATCATAGAATGGTTTGGGTTGGAAGGGACCTCCAAAGGTCATCTAGTCCAACCTCCCTGCAGTGAGCAGGGACATCCTCAACTAGATCAGGTTGCTCAGAGCCTTATCTCTGAGAAGGAAGGGTACCTGGGCACACAAATCTGACCAAGCCACTGCACCATTACCACAGATACCTTTCAGGGTGATTTTTTATACTACTTCTTTTCACCAGTAATGAATGGCTAGGACAACATAGATTACTTTTTAATGCTCTCCATTTAATCTTGCACTGAAATGCTCTGGGGATAAAATTTGGCAGCTACATCAAGGATGAAGATGCAGCTACAGATAGAGGTAAAGAACATTGCACTTTATGAAGGGCAATTCAGGACTTAATTGCATGAGCTGGAAAAGGCCAGGCTGATGCTTTGACTTCCCATCCAGAACCGTGGCTCATGGCTGTTGTGAGGACGTCGCTCGGTACTGGCACACGCCACAACTGCTACGCTCTGCTCCCTGCAACAGTCTGCTTTGCTGGTGCAATTTGAGATCTAGCCATCTGAGATGACCCTGCCTTTCTGCAGAGATAACCTCCATATCATGTCATTTTGGTCTTGTAACTGAAAATTTGATTCCGTGACTCCACTGGCCTAGCAAAAAATAGCTCTTGGGTTTACTCCTTTCATACTGCCTTGAGCCCCATGGGGTCTCCCGGCAGCTCACTCTCCCCACTGAGAATCCGGCTCTGTTCCACTGCTGTGTGGCCAAAGTGTCACTTCTGTTCTAAAAATTGTATATTTTATATAGATGGAGTAAATTGGCTCTGAATGCAGATTTTTTTTCTATGCATCCATTCAAATTATAGATCCAACTGACTTGTCTTTGTTGCTATTTTAATCCCAGTCAGCTAATAGAGTGCCCAATTCAATTTCAAGAATGTTTTCAAGAGTATTTTCCTCTTGTCCAATGAAGAAGTCCCCAAAGTGTAAGTGGAATTAACCGGTTCTATTAATTTGGACTCTCTGTTTCCTATTAAGAACTCTATATTTCTAGTAAAAAGCTTCATTTAGGGGCTTCACTTCTGTCACAGAATGGCACTTCTTAAGTGATAGTCTAATTAAGGTTGGAAAGGACAATTTAATCGTTCATTTGCATTAACACAAGTCATAGCATTCGCACCAAGAAATATTAGGTGCTTAAAATAGGAACTCTTACTGCTTAAGAAAATATTCTTTAGTGCATTCTCCTGTTGCCTGTCTATGATTCCACTTTTTATACAGCAACACTTAGAAAGGCTGAAGAATGAAATGCAGGTAGTAGGGATATTCTCCACAGCTTCTTCTAGCTACCCTTGGCTAAATCCTGTAACTTATCCGATCTATGATTTCTACGCGTGGAAGTCCCAATTTCTCTTGTGGTCTCAATGCACAATCTCTACCATTGTGAAAATTCCTTATTAGTCATTGAAATTTGATGCACTACTCCCATTTTTCTTAAATGACCGGATCTGTTTCATGTGATCTGTTTAACAAGAGGGTGTAGCACATTTTTTAATACTGAATGGCTCATCGTTGATGAGAAATGCACCCACTCTTGGTAAATCTATGGCTATTACTCTGATAATAAGGAAGTCCTGGCAATCCCATTAATTGTTGATGTGAACAGTGGGATTTTCTTCTACATTTTTTAATACTACAGCATCTCAGCATTCAAGACTCACACGGACACACACGTTCCCTTAGAAGAAGATAACAGACCACAACATACAGCGCAGAAGCTGCAAAGACAAGCATCAACCCACATTTCACGCAGATGTCTGTGGAAGCGAGACAATACCCAAAGCCGATGAAAATGTGATATTGTGAAAAATATTGGGGACAGCAACCAGACACATGGGCGGCACATCCTCATGCAGAAACACCAGTTTTCCTGCTCTGTGATGCACAGCTTGCAACAAATTCCAACCTGTTACTGCAGCAGAATCTGCTCCTCTGGGTCATATCTCTACCCTTGGTAACACATTTTCAGATACTGAATAGTTAGGTGGACCATTTAATGACTGCTCAACTCTCCTCTGCAGCTTGCAGGAGCAAAAGCAACAATATTTTCTCTATTTTCCTTACTCAAACATTTATACTGGAAATACGTTATGAGGTAAGCGAGAAGTTTTGCTGCAAGGGATGACTCAGGATTAAAAATAATTCAAAAATTAGGGTATGAGAGCATGGAGTTTTGTAGGGAAATCTACAGCTATGCAAAGCAAGCCGATAAAAACTGAAAACTATTCAATACAATTTGAGAGGAACTGATTTTAAAAATTGAGCAAAAAAAAATACTTGAACAGTAAGTGTGTAAGACCATGCAAAGTTTTGCCTTTGGAAGTACCAGTTGCTATGAACTATTGAAGAAAGCCAGAATGCTATTAATCTAAATGAGCATAACCAGTAACCATGACAGTAGGATTAATAAATCAGCAACACTAAAATGATGATGAGTCTTTGCATTTGACTTTTTCTTTCTGTTTTTAAAAGAAAAAGCACACCACACCTGTCTCCCCTTCTTTCCCAGAAACACACACTATGCAGCTGCAGTAATCCATCAAGCGGTGGCTGAGTGATATGTGCAAGATTCAACTCTTTTATTCAGTAGACAATTATGATAAGACATTTAGTCAAACTAAAGCTATAAATGCAATCAATAGCTCAGTATTCTACCAGAACATTTTATGCAATTTTCAACATAGAGCTAGATCACCGTTACTATTACTGTTTGACTATTATGATCTTATTAGTACAGTGAGCTGTGCAACTCAATGCCACAGGACATTGTCATCAGTTGAGTTCAAAATGTCACTTGACATGGCAAGGGAACAAAATAATAAAGGGCTAAACGTAAACATCAGCTTTTGATCAGGAAATCCCAAACCACAAATTGTTTGAGTTTAGAGGACTGTTTGGCAAAATATCATTCTTTTTCTCCCTTTTTCTTCTGTCTGCTCTATGTATCAGTCATCAACCCCTGCCATGGATAGCATATGGGGCTTTTTAAGGCATTTTTTCTAGCTTACTTTTTTCTTAGACCCAGTACAGCCATTAGTATGTTGTTAAGTACATTTCTAGACTCCAATCCCCAATACCACACTTCTCCTTTAGACTACAGTAGGTCCCTTAATAATACTTAAGAGAATAGATTGTCTTCTATGCAGACTGAAAATGCCTACCATACATAGTATTCTTAATATGCAACCTGAAAATTAGAAGCTATCCCTGAGCCTACATCAAGTGCCAAAGCAAAAGCAATCTATTTTCCAGAAGTTTTGCAAAAATGCAGGAAGAATGGTGGAAGGTAACTGTATAATTATTACTAGTTTACTGCAGCAACTTGGTGCAAACAGAATGAAAAGACTCTTTTTTGTCCCCCAGTTCACAGAATAAGCTAGAGGAGAACATCACTAAATTGTCCTTTCTTCTGGCCTAAGACACACTGAATTTCTGCTTACATTAGCAAGCTGAATCACCTGTTACAGCAGATTTGTGAAATAAAACAGATGGTGCTCAAGATTCAGAGAGGGTATTTTGGACTAACTTCAGTCTGCTCTCCTGGACTGAGCTTGCATTAGTGGTTACACAGCATCTGGTGCGTCTCTGGAGTCCATCACTGGATTTACTTTCATCACTTCAGTTTACTTTTGTAAATCCACTTTGTGCACTCCAAGTCTTCTCTGATGTGCAAACTAAAACATAGCAAATAAAGATCAGGAGAGGCCCTTCAAAAGCATGTTCCCAAATCAAATTCAAATGGTAATTAAATGCATTTTATGCCATTTCTGACATTTCTTTTCCTAAACTATGCTATGACCAACTTGATGGCAATTTTTCAGCCACATAAAACCTCTGATTGACCTGACTGCTCTTATTTAAAGGTGGACTATGTACTAAACATCTGAATCTCTGCTGTAAGAAACAGCACTATTTGAGCACATGGAAACGCCATCACCAGAACTTACTAGTTCTGAACATTGGCCTTCCCAAAAGCTTCACAGAAAGCAGGACTTCTCCTATGATCACGCTGGCACTCGCCTGTTTTGCTCTTTCTGGAGAAGACAGCATGTTCCAGCTTGAAAGGATGAAGAAACTAGAAGTCTGGCTTACTGGAATCAGAACTAGGGTCAATGAGCACGTTCACCCTTTTACACTTAAGAAACCAAAGGTAGAGTCTGTCAGTGCTACACATGGCTGAGGTCATGGATTCATCATTCAGAAGACTGCAAAATTCTGTTCATCCTTGTTTAGGAAAGATTAATCCCATCTGGAAGAGGTACAGAGAAAGTTTAGAAGCAAATGGAGAGCTTCACCTTGAAGGGGATCTTGACTTGTTCAATAGCTTGTCAAGTTAAAAGCACGTATAGATTCAGTACAGATAGTGAACATTATGAAAGGGGAGAACTTTCTCTGTTAAAGCATAATGCTGGCAAATGAAAAGGGGATTCTCTTGTCAGAAGAAGTTTGGGAACAGCCTTTTACTGAGAAGCAGGTGCAAGAAATCTAAGTAGTTTAAATACAGCTCTCAATACATTTCTGAAAGCAAATACACCATTTGGCTTCTTGGAAGAGCTGGAGAATGGACTGAAAAGATCTATGCAGTTTCTTTCAATTTTAAACCCTGAACAAATCCTTTATATCCCAACACTGATGGAAGCCTATGATACCGAGTATCTTGTTCATCTTAAGGAATTAACTGTTAGTCTGATTCAGAGTGCACTCAAATGCAAACACTTTTCCTAGGGGTAGTGAAACATCTGGCTCAATTTGAAAAAACAGTCCCAACCGTTGGTGATTTTTGTTCTGTGAGTCTAAAGTGCTATCAGTAACAAAATAATTATAACAAAACAAAACCAAAACAAAATCTAGTATCATTAACTACACCTATCAACAACCTATTGGGTGAAATTCAGTTCTAGTGTGATGGGGTCAGTTCTGAAAGGACTGAAAAACTCAGTCCTCATCCATCTCCCTGGGGCAAATCCTAAGTACCTCTTAGGATGGCTGTCTCTGTGTGAGGAATTGGGATGAGCTGTAAATACTGGAATAGGAGCCTAGTGTCAGTCTGTGTCATGCAAGTAAATACTGAGAAGTTATTCAAAATTAGTTACTCAAGGATAAAAAGCAATTCTTTGAACGTGTCACTCAACACGTTAGGCCTGAAGCTATATTTTTGCATACCGTCTATGTCAGCATACACAATGCTAACATAAAAGGCCTGTGCAGTCCATTTATTTGTGCCCTCAGAAGATGCTTCTGAAAGAGAAATAATATGATTGTAAAATTTCATTTCAGATCTTGGGCATGGAAAAAGTACATGCCCTTTTCTTTCATCTTTAAATGTAAGGCAAAGAGTCGTTTGCTTTTTCTTGTTGAATTAAAATCAACTGGAAGACAAAGTACATAAAGCAAAAATCCTTCAAGCATCATCCCCTTAAATCACTGCTTTGTGAAAGAAAAGAAAGTGGCTTTTCAGCATATGAAAATATTATTATATAGCTTGGCTTTGTGGTTTCGGGTTGTAGACCAAAGGAGAATGTTTAATTTGCTGAGAAACATAAATCTGTTTCTGTTTTCGCATTCCACAACTATTCCAAAGCATATTTTCCCGAGTGATAAATAATCATTCAAAGCATCTGTCAGATGGCTCCTAGTGTTTGCATTGGGTTCAAAGTAAAACCTCATAACTCTCCTGCTTTGCTTTCTACACAAAGTACTTGAACAAAGCTAAGGCAGGGGGGGCCTTAACTTACCCACAGTCCTTGGGCTGTCCTTAGGCAGAATGTCTCACTGAAACCAGGCACAGACCACAGTGAAATCCCACTGGCAAAATATAGCACTGCATGATACTAATGAGGTCCTCCTGATCAATAGCTTGTCAAATCAAAACAGTATCTCTAGATCTAGTACTTGACAGTGGCATGCTGGTTCAGATTCACGGTTCTCTATTGCAAATAACTATTGTACAATATTTGTCATCTAGGCAGAGATGTCTCCCATCCATCTGGGAGATACTCAGATCTCATCCTCCTCACCTTGCTGTTCCGGGGAACCCGAAGCAGTCATCACATTTAATCCATTTGGGCCAAGAGCTCTGCAGCACTGCCTACCCCGTGAGCTGCTGCAGGCTCACGTATGGCACAGCCCAGACAAAGCACCTTTTTGCAGACGGCAGCTGAGCTGTACACAAAGCAAGCTGAAATGGAGTTGTTTTCACTGGTTTAACTTAAAAAGCTGTTCCACCATTCTGCCAACTGCTTCAATCCAGTCACGTTCGACATAACGGGACCTACTTTTGTATGGAAGATGCTTTGTAAAATGAAGGCTTTTATGTAAGGAATAGAACTACTGACTCTTCTGAGCCACCTGTATTTGAAACTGATGCTATCAGTCAACCACTAGCTTCATTTCTGTGTCAGTTAAGTAGCTTGTCAACAATTCAAATCTTGTAGAGACTTTGTGAGGCACCATTAGTTGTCATTCACAAAGCAATTTAGGGGTCTAAAATTATTGTTTCATTTACAGTGGTAGGAAAATGACATTCAGCTGAAGAGCAGTTTTACGTCTTATCAACCAAGTGCTAAATTGAAAGACTTCATTACATTTGCCTTGAAGCTTGTGGAGGGAGAAAGCAGAAAAGACTAACCAGCTACTCACCAAGAGATGTTTCTTATCCATAACTCATATTTTGGAACATTATTCACCAGAGTGACAGCAAGAGTTAGAGCTAACCTAAGCCTGGGATGTTACCACCATGACTGCAGTCTGCCTTTGCACTGAACAGAATTACTAAGCGACCATCTAGCTAGAGAAACAGAATGTTCAGTAATACGTGCAAACAGGTGTTTTTCTCCAGAAGACGAGAGTAATAAATCTACTAGCATAGAAGTTAAATACAGAAGGAACAACATCTAGTTTCTGTGAGATTTGAACAGTGGTTGTTATTTAAATTGTGACATTATCTTTTAAAAATTCTTCCGGTAACTTTGGTGTTTTATTTTTAACCAACACACATGCAGACAGACAGAAGGAAAGTCAGACAGAAAGATAACTCCCACCCTCGCAGGCTGCAAAGCCACTGCTGCCTACACACAGTAAACCCAACAGGCAGGCCAGAAAAAGCATGTCACATGCACCCAGAGATCCAAAATAGAGAAAGGTCAAGTTTAAGGGTCAAGATAGTTACGTGACAAGTAACAAGATCCAGCTTTGGGGAATTTCTTTCAGTTCAGTCTGATTTCATAACGCTTGGCTGTTTGTAAGCAGCTTTAGTGTTCCCACAAACACCACATACACGCACGCACCGCCACTGCGGGTCCCCTTTTGGAAACCTTTGTAAAGAGGCCAAGGCTGAAAGTACGTCATGTCCAAAGAGCTATCTATGTCCATACCTATTTTAGCTACGGTGCCTCCAAACTAGATTTAAAGTATGTGAGCCAAACATATGCAACTTTGAACTGTGGTTGTGCCTCCTACAAGTGTTCTGGTAAAACAGGTAATAAAACTACTTTTCTGAGCTCTAGCACATCTGACAGCTCTTAAACTTCACTGATAGTACTTGAACTCTACAATTAACTTTACATAAATTGCTTTTAAATAATAATAATAGCAATTTTTAAAAGAGTTGACTGATGAAGCTCTCTGGTATGTACTCCTGCCACTGCCGGATTTCAACTCTGAGACTCATCTGCCAGAGGATTATGCTGAACTTCACCAAACACTATTACTTTATGGAAGAACATGAACAGGCACATCACATTTAATCAAAAGCAAAATACTGATGTGATTATTTTATGACGGCCACAGATAAGAAGTCAAGCTGATTAACAGGCTATTGCTGAAATTCCCAAATTAACTTCCTGTGCTTTCATATAGACAAAGAAGGCACAACATCATACATGAGATGAAAAAGTTGTCCTGCGTTTCAATTTGCTGACCACAAGCCTTGCAATTTTTGCTACCCCTGCACCTTTAATTACTTTGGGTTTGTTTCTCAAAAAGCTCTTTCAGAAAGTTGCACAGAGTAATAAACTTGTATTACTCATCAGATCCTGGAAAATCTTGTTGCATTTATAAAGAGCCTTCAAAATAAATGGATCTCAGTTCTAATGCTCTGCCACAACATTAATGCCACTGTACTCACCAAAACAACCCAGGAGTAAGCTACTGTGCAGGCATGCAAAGCAGCCTGCTCTGAATATTATTTTTAATGTTTTCCTTTGATTGTTTTCTCATCCAAGAGATGAACAACCACCAAAGAGATGCTACACAGTATCTGTCTGTACATAGGTTTTTATTAATCTGACATCATACACAATTCCATACAGCTAAATGCATTAAATGGCATTTTGGAAGATTTACTGCACTGCTAACACCTCTAAATTTGCATCTGCAAGTATCTTGCTACATCACCAAGTAAACAAAATCATACTAAAGCAGGGGCTTATACGAGATTTAATAACACAACTTTTTCTGTAATAGCTACTGACACAGCTACTAATCATCACTTTCTTGCACAAAAAGCTGAATTTTATAAGCCAAACCAAGCACCACATGCTTGTGGGTTTTTTTTCTGGAGTTCGCAGTGGTTTCCCTGGGTAAGAAAGCCAGCGAGTATCTGAGATACCGACCAGTGCCACTGAAGCAGAGATTACAGAGACAGGCTGCAATGGACTTCTGTAAATCAAGAACAAATATCCCAGTCTACAATTTCTAAATTAATTCCCAGACACAGTATTTTGTGTCAACCGGGTATAATGAAGCCTTACAAAAGGAGAGAGGAAGACAGGGGAAATAAAAGGCAGAAAAAAAGAAAATCATGCCACTACCGTAAGAATGGGATGAAAATCCCTGCTGCCTCCCTGGAGCCGGTCATGTCCATCGCACTCCAAACCTCACTAGGATGTGAGGCGTGATGAAACGAAAAGCACTTACCAAGAAAACGGAGAGAAGGCAAAAAACCTCTCAAACCCAAAGAAAAACAAAACAAAACTACCCAAAAGAAAAACCGTAGGTCTTTACAGCCTGATCTCTGAAGCTGCAATGCATCTTAAAGCCTATCTACCTCTCTGAAGGGACTTACCACAAGCGTGCAGCACAGGAACTTGTTCATTGTGGTCGGTGGAAGAAACCTCAGCGAGCTGGGCAATCGGGCAGAGTCAGCTGCCGCTCCAGTCTCCTAGCAGCCTGCTTGCATCCCCCAACATTAAAGACACGATATATATATAGCCCCGGTGTAACAGGAAGCTTTGGCTCAGCTTTGATCACTCATTCCCTACCATGACCAAACTTTTCTTTCTCTCTCTCTTCCCCCCTGCCCCCCCCCCCCCCTTTTTTTTTTTAAGGAACCTGTAAAAGTTGATGACTTAATGGAACCCTTTGAGTGCTGTAACCACAGACTGGAAAATGCCGGAGGGAGTGTCAGGGGCTGGCCAGGGGAGGGTTTAATTGGGCTCTGTCTGTCTGTGTGCCTGTCCCCCTCCTCCTCTGCGTTAAGCAGAAGCTTGGAGGGGAGACCCACGCCCCGGGGACAATAGCGGCTCTCTCGGCGTCCCGGGAGACACGGTGCCAAAGCACCGCTGGAGGCTGCGCTCCGAGGCCCCGGGGCAGCCAGGCCCCGCGCCCGGCTGCGGGAGCACCCGAGGCTGCCATTTCTCG
>VWZK01004714.1:351397-429793 GCA_013396935.1 Baryphthengus martii | reverse complement strand
TCCCTGCGTGCCATGGCGGGGGTCGGGCTGCCGGGGGTTCCTGCTGCCAGGGCTGCCCACCGGCCGGCTCCAGCCTCAGCCCCAGCCCCGAGGGGCTCTGGGAGAAGGAGACCAGTGGGAACAGTAAGGGGCTTTTGCACGTTCTGTTGCGAATTTCCAGTCACACTTGGTGTTTTCATCAAGGCCTTGCCCACTGGAGAAGCCTCACTCAGATCTGTTCTTCCTTCTCCAACTTTTTGTTAGAAAAGGGCATTATTCTAAAGCCATACAGATCAAACCCTGCTGGTCTGGACTCCCTGGATTGCTCAGAGGACTCTCTGGAAGCCCCTGGGAAACCTGCGTGTAGCAGGCATGGAGCTAAGCATGGCTTTCCAAGCAACGGTGTAGAGAAAGTGTTTGTTCTTCCAACTTGAACATACTCGGAACGTGATTATGTGAGGCTGTAGAAGCCAAACCCAAATGTGCCTCCAATTTTCACAGATGGTTTTCTCTCCCTTTTCACAGGCCAGACCAAAACCTCAGCTCTGGATATTCCAGCTCTCAAGCATTTGAAATCTGGGGCCCAAGCTGTCTCTCAGTTGTGCAGTTTTGCCCCTTTGCGTCACAAAGCTGTGCAGGATTGGCAAAAGTGCCAGGTGGAAAAAGCTTGCATATTGTTTTACAAAAATTCAGCTATGCTAAGTCAGGAAACCGTCGTCTTCAAGGATAGCCTTGTGCATTCCTCCTTACACATCTGTTAACCATTTGAACAGCCATCAAGCATAACCTAGGATTGAAACGGATACTGATTACACTTGTCAGGACAATAACAATTCAAGACACTTGAATTAGTAATGAGTTCTTCGTAAGAGGTGATGTGAAAACTGTCATGGAAATCCTATCACCTGAAGGAGTATTGCTGACATCTGTTGGGTAGTAGTCACTACTGGATTACTATTGCACTTTGAATGGATGCTGTAACTGTTCCTGTAATCTTTTCGGAGCCTTTTTGTACTTTAGCATCTATTCTTACATACATTTATGAACATGCTGCCCAGATAAAGGGATAGTAGTGCTAATAAGCAGGATCTGCCTCTACATTTCTACATTTTTGTTGTGGTATAGGGAGAATGACAGTTTTTGAAATGTTCATCTTCAACCACGTCAGAGCAGCTATGCGTGAGTACAGTATTCTCCTTATAGTCCAGTATTCTCCATATAAGGATCAACTTTTAAGTGTCAACCAGAATGGTGTGGTAACTCCATCAGCAGAAGACGTTTAAGCCAAACTAGCTTTATCCCCTCAAAGGCCAAGAGCTGAGCGTGGCAATGTGTCTCTTGTGACTGGGAACAGCAATCTCCAGTGCCAACTCAGAGGTCCCTGGGAGGTGGGTGAGGCTGACTGCTTCCTGTTCAAGTACCACAGAAAGAAAAGCACCAAACCCATAGCGAGTTCCCCATGGTTAATTGAAAAATGTAACTGAATTTCAGTGGGCTTTGGGTTGGGCTGTGTCTTCTTATTGCTCATGTGATAGCCATAAATACACACTAGCTGACTCTCTAGGGAGAAAAATGTAGCTCATAAGCCTGCGTTTAAATAGGTTAATGTGTGTAGAGAATATTGTTCATATCAGAATTTTCTAGAGATTGAAACTTTGTATGCAGTGAAACAGACCAGAAAACAAATTTAAAAACCATTAAAATTCTTTAGCTGAAAATTTGGCTGTGGTTAAGAAGCGACATCTTCTTCAACACATCGGTTTTGTGTATATTTGTATTCAGAGTTAGATTTGCTGATCTGCCAGAAAGGATGTTTTACTCCCATAAGGGATGAAAAAACTGACACAGGTTAATGAGAAGAAAACAGTCAAGAACTGGCTAATCTCACTGGAGTCCAGAGCTGGCTGTGGACGTTAGGAGGGAACCACGTAGTTGTACTTAGCATGTTTGATCTGGAAATCACAAATAGACAATAAATGTGGGATCCTACAATGCCATTTTTAGTGTCACTTTTCAGAGAAGGACTGTGCTTTAACAAGGTTTAAACTGCAGTTTGAATGTTGTCACAAGTGCTTTACAGCGTTGCCACTTTGCCTTTGGGAATTAGTTAAGATGTGCTTTGCAGAGCATGGAATCATAGGACAAGGCAGTAAACCCTGTAATAAACACTTGTCCATGCTACAACCAAGCTGTTCTCAGCAGTGTTTAAAACAACCACGTCTGTGACTACGTGCCATAACAGGGAATGGACACAGCCTGAAAGGATTTTTCAATAGTTAAGTCCCTTTATTGATTGATTGTCCATAACACAGTGTACAAGATGTAATAGGAAAAGAAATTAAAAATATACCATGATTTCTTTTACTAGCAAACTTAAAGTGCAGAATATAGGCATTAAGTAGTCTGCCTCATGCTACAGGAATATGACTACCTTGTTTTAAAAATCATTAATTAAAAGTGTTGCAGAAGTAGCTCACTAGTTAACAGAAATGGTTCATTGCAACTTGGAAAAGTACATAAAACTGGAGAAAAAAGACCAGTCTCCAACTGTCATTGGGCAGACTGAAAGTTACTGGTACCACATTGCTTTCAATCTGTAACGATGTGCTTTTGGTAGGACATCAGCTTATTGATTCAGTAGTAGTCATATTTCCAGACAGGTATTTATCTTTCCCTGTTTTTTATCCTCACTATTTGTATTACTGCCTTGGATGTTATGATTGTTATAAATCTATTTTTGTTCCCATGCATCATTATAATCACCAGGTCTATAAATGGCTTTGCTCTTTCAGCCTGTCTGCTATCTGGAAAAACTCACAAGTCCAGACCAGTGAGTTGGTGCTGGCAGGTGAAGGCTGCACAGCTGAGTCACCTCAATATATCAGTGTGATGTTTATTGAGCAACAAACAGTGGGAAGACTGTGGCTTCAGGCTTGGGACTCAAAGTTCACCACACATTGCATTTAGAGAACACTCAGAGCTTCGTCATTAACAGATTTCTGTCAAACTAAGAGGAAGAGGGATCTCAAAAAGATTGATTGCCTCTGAAAGCAAACGTATTAGTAGCTGCAAGAAGGAAACAGTCTGGCATTCTACCACGCTGTTACAGAAGTCCCTTAGAAGTTAATCTTTCTGTTTGAATTGTGGGAGCTGATGATCTGAACTACGCTGGGAAAATTTTGAAAATGGAGGCTTAAAGAAATCTTATAATCTGCAGACAGTGTAGTAGTGCAGGTAGAAGGAAAACATATTTCAGATTTTGCCAAAATAGGTGAAAACCCCCTGCAGATATTTTCCTATCCCTTTTCTCTCAGAAACCCTGGGAAAAAGATTACATGCCAACATATACTGAAGGAAGAGAAAAGGTATTTAGTTAGTAATGTTTTCTTTTGACAACTTATACCTAAGTTTTGTTTTACCTTTGTTTTAACTGTGTGGCTTGTTTCATCTTGTAAATGGTTTTGCCTCATTTTTTTTGATGGAGACCTTGGCTCATTTTGTAAATCTGAGGCAGATACAAGGTGCTAATATACCAAAAGCAAAGCCTTGCTTGTCAAGTTATGTATCTAGAGAAGATGGGGCTTGTCCTATCAAAACAGAACTCGATTTAGATTATAGGATTTGAAGGTTGCAATGGAGGGACTGAAAAATTGGAGTCACAGAATGTGTATAGAGTTACCAGCCACGAACAATTAAATACAAACATCTCCTCCAACTTCAGGAGCATCCATCTATCCTTTGCTTTTGGGGCTTGCCTACCTGGGGAATTAAGTCAGTTTGTGAATCTGAAAAGTGCTGGTTCCCTGTGTGGACACCCTTAACTTGCAGATAATATTATCTTCTCTAATAGCCCTTCAGAGTGGATTCATACCACATCACTCACCTGGATTTGTGAATTTTCCAGGGCGTGTAAGCAACCTGAACCGGGTAGGATTAGACTCCTAACTTTCAGATGGCTGTAGTTGGGAGTAAGCCCTGTACATCTGTATGGGGGCCACCAAACTGCTGCACTGTACATTTGCATCCCAGCCTGTTTCACAGTCACTCCAACCTACAGGCAAAGAACCGTGAGCATAAGGAATGCTGTAGGGCTAGGAGCCGAGAAACGACACTTCGATTTAGTCATTTCTGCCCTCGTCTTTGTTGGCCTTGAATTTCTTCTTAACTTGATCTCTGTAGCATCAGGAGGCTTCTTGCAATGATTCCGACCCTTCAAGCACTCAGGAAGCTTTAAGAGTCTTCTGAAAAACTCAGTCACAAACCCCCACCATTTGATAAGCAGGAATTCATTGTTCCCAAAAGCACATTTCCAGTTAACACCAGTACGGCAAAAGAGACAACACATACTTTACCGAAAGCTACGGAAACTGGAACTGAAACAAGACATGCTTTAGCCAGTAAAATTTTCTGGCTAACAGGTTTTTCTTTTTTGTCTCTACTAATTTGCTTGCTACTCTGTAATTGAAGGTCACTGGTTAAGAAAAACGGTCCCGTTAGCTCATGAGGAGCGGCTGTAATTTCATTGCTTTCAGTCTGACTTCATTGTGTATATTTGGGTGGTATTAACATAGCACCAATTTTCCCTCCTTCTGGTTTTCCATATACGCAAGGATGTCAGGCCATGTTCTCTGCCTTCAGTGAATTCTTCATGGACATCTGAGGCTTTTTTTGCCTCATGCTTTGAATTTAAATCTCTCTGACACTGGGTTTATTCAACTGTCAGCCAGCTATTGACTTGTGCAGCTCGATGGGCACCTTGTATAATGTACATCCAAATGGTTTCACCGTTTGCGGCTTGCTAGGCTCTCCCCTTCCAACCAGGAAAGTAGTTATCATCTCTGAGAAGAAGTTGGCTGCTCCTTGGCACAGGACCCTGGCTGCTTCTTGTGACAGTAAACCTCTGCAGTACAGCACGGAGTCTGAATGCTGAAGAATCTGAAACACAGGTGAGATAAGAGACCAAAGCCTCAAGTGTAGACTTTATCGAGGCTGGACACAAAAAAACACTATATGAGAGTGCAGTCTTTTCAGGAAATAACTGAAATAATAATATGGGGTATAAAAGAAATATCTTCCAGCTGCAATTATCAATGTCAGTCCAATAAAGTATGTAGATAACATTACAAATCCAATAATTTCAGACTCATAGAGCATTTCTTTCCCCATTATTTATGTAAAGTTTCTGACTTTGTCCTCTGGCATATCAATACCATGCTCCTTTGAATTTCTCCAGTGGCCTCTCTTTTTCCCATTGAGTTGAAGTGTCTTACCTACACCTTTGAGAGAGACATGGTCCTTTCCCTTCCTAATTATCTTCATGTTTCGTTTCACGTGGCTTCTGTTTCCTTCACCATGCCTCTGAAGCCAGCCTCAGCTTGTCCATTTTCCCAAAACCATCTCTGTCCCATCAGTACTGTCCTCTGTTCATAGGTCACCTTTCTTGAATGAAGTTTGAAGACTGTGCTTTCTAGTCCATCCACCTTCTGTGGGAGCAACCCCACTGCCTGTAAGAGCTGCGTGTCTGAGGGGCGGGCCCAGCTAGCATAAAGGAAGATTTTTTTTTAAGTGTGTGTAATATAGGTGTGTATGCGTATTCTAAAAACTCAGTATACTTCTCTGCCGTCTACTTGCTGTTCTTTCAAAACCATTTTAAAATTCCTTAAGAAAGTGTGTGCTGCCTTCCTTGGACTTTGTGCAGCACCACCCACAAAAAGCCCCACTTATGACTATGCACAGAAACAAGCACAATAAAGTAACCAAATCAGTAATGAACACCAGGTGTTTCTTCCCCAAAACGGCCATCAGAATTTGTTTGAAATTTCTTGTACAGTGTCAGCTCTGCAGCTTCTAGCTTCAAAGGAATTGCAGTGGTGCAAGCCAGGAAAAAAAGAAAGGAGGGACCTTCATGAAGTAACACAGAAGAAATATGCAATTTGTGGATGATGGCAAAAGTCACTCAGAAAGCTTGCCATGACCCTGAAGAACTAGCAGATGCTCATGTACTAAATGCTCTGAAGCACCTTTTAGGTACTTTTTGCTTGTGGCCAAGCTTCAGGCATAACAAAGTTTTTGTCCTTTTCTTGGCAGAAAAAGTTGAACACCAACGAAAAGAGGCGGGAGAAGGAGGAAGGAATTTCAGCCTCCTCAGGAGATGCATTCCAGTGGGCGTGGACTGCAGGCTGCACGACATCCTCCCTGGATGCTCCAGCACATTCTTTTGTTCCCTCTGACCAGACATTTTCTTTTGTTTAGTCCATCAGTGCCCTGCAAAGTATTTTTTACCTCCTTGACAATGTGGAGTGCATCACACAGTCCTTGTCTCCCAGCTCTGAAGTTTCCCCAGATTTAGCATTTTTATCACATGCTGCTCTTTACTCACTTTGTTAAAAGAACTGTTAATTACTGTTATTAATTCCTCTTATTCAGTGCTGAGAAGTGAACTGAAGTAAGCTTTGGTGGCAGCCCAAATAACTGTCGACTTCATGTGTATTTATTCTCCGCCACCATATGCACAGCAGGATGGCATTTCATCCAGCAGGTACAGGGACTTTTAAAGAGATTGCCCAGAGACAAGTATCTACTGTCCACAGGAGAATGCTATTGATTTAAAGATTTTTCATCTACCATACTGTGGCTCTCTTAGCACCACAGGTTTGCTGTTATTTCATGCAATGTGAATTCTAAACATTGGATGTTTGACTTCTCTGTGTGTATTTGTGTGTTCAAGATGCACCTTTTCACTGGATCCACCCTTATTCACCCCTCTAAAAAAATTTTAAGGTTCCCTCTCAGTTTTCTTCTAAGCTTGCCTGCTCCCTGTGTTTGGGCGATTTTGCTTTTGATGCTTCCTTTCAACTTCCTAGCCTCTACTCTTCTTTCTTTTCTCTTTTTTTTTTTTTTTGTTTTGTTTTGTTCCTTTTTTTATGGACATCGTTCTTATTTCTAGAGATAGAAATAATGCCTGCTATCAGAGTAGGCAATACTGCTTTCTACTGCAAGACAGATTTGCTTATTACTATGTTGCTTTTGCATCGGGATTCAAGACTATCACTAGTCGGACAACTACTAAGGAAGAGCTCTAGAGTCAATAGGGGTGGGCCATGAACCAAGCTTCTCTCAGTGAACAAGAAACTAAAGGCTCCTCCCTCCAGGCTATTAGTAAGACACAGATTTTTTTAGTAGGAGCAAAGCAGAACTTCCTTGATAAAGCCATGTATTGCAGGTGATCCTGCCCACTTGATCTTTCATCAAANAGCTTGGAGGGGAGACCCACGCCCCGGGGACAATAGCGGCTCTCTCGGCGTCCCGGGAGACACGGTGCCAAAGCACCGCTGGAGGCTGCGCTCCGAGGCCCCGGGGCAGCCAGGCCCCGCGCCCGGCTGCGGGAGCACCCGAGGCTGCCATTTCTCGGGGAGGAGGAGGAAGAGGAGGAGGAGGAGGAGGGCTCCGTTCGGCTCGACTCCTCAGGGGTTTCCAGGAGCGGGGCTGGCAGGGAAGCAAAGGACAGAGGGGGAGGCTGAGGGGAAGGAGGATCCCCGCTGTTTTCCCTTCCCTGCCGAGGCAGGAATGCGAGGAATGGCCCCATTGCCCCTGCCGCTTGCCAGGGCAGGCCTGCGTCTTTTCTCTTTTTTTTTTTTTTTGTTTTGTTTTGTTCCTTTTTTTATGGACATCGTTCTTATTTCTAGAGATAGAAATAATGCCTGCTATCAGAGTAGGCAATACTGCTTTCTACTGCAAGACAGATTTGCTTATTACTATGTTGCTTTTGCATCGGGATTCAAGACTATCACTAGTCGGACAACTACTAAGGAAGAGCTCTAGAGTCAATAGGGGTGGGCCATGAACCAAGCTTCTCTCAGTGAACAAGAAACTAAAGGCTCCTCCCTCCAGGCTATTAGTAAGACACAGATTTTTTTAGTAGGAGCAAAGCAGAACTTCCTTGATAAAGCCATGTATTGCAGGTGATCCTGCCCACTTGATCTTTCATCAAATTGTGCAGTCAGTGTTCCTGCAGCTCGAGGAGGTGGAAGGATGATGGCTCCTTGGCAAGGTCTGCTGTTGGACTGGCTTAGGACTCAGGAGTCTTGAGAAGTAAAAAATAAAAAGAGAGGAAGTCAGTGTTCTCCCTGTTAAAAAAAAGATTAACACAGAAGAGATAAACGTACTTTTGCAATGTAAAAGCAGATATTGCAAACAAGAAGGAATAAGAATAGTAATAATTTTAAAGTGCCCTTTCAGTTAGAGAATTCAGTGCTGCCACTTTAAATTGTTGATGCTGACTGCAGAAGGAAAGCTAACAGCACTCTGATTTGTTGTGAGAACTTCTCTCTAACATGTAAAAACCTTTCTTATCAGAGAAAGCTTTTCCTTTCTCTGTTTCTGCCATGTTTTTTTTCATATTGCTATAAAAAGGCTAACAGTAAATGTCAATGAAAATGAAGGCAATGGGGAAATGCATAGAAACTGCTGCTCTGGTTTTTTTTTTCTTGTGAATTCTTTTAAGTAATTTTGATCTGCATCCAGGGCAGTTTATGGAGGCACAAACAGTGCCTGTGGAACAGCAGGCAATAACGTGGAGTGAATACTAATGCACTCAAACACCCTCCCCCAAGCTCTATAAGCCTGCAAAGCCCTTCTGCAGCATAACTACTAGTTCCTGTAGGGCTTGCTTATATCCTCATGGAGGAAAGTTCCTTTAATAGAAAATTATTATCTTTTCATACACTTTTTGATCTGATAGAGTTTGATACAAAATTATATCCTTGCCACAGAGCAGTTTGGAGAAAAAAAAAAAAAAAGAAAGAAAAGCAGCCTACAGATTATCATGAATAAATTCTAAAAGTTTTTTAGGGCAGATTTTGCAGGAGAATAATACTTTTTTATCGGACCTGCCTGAATACCTCTTGTTAAATACAATGGGCTTCTTTCACAATAGCAGAATCTTAAACTAAGTAGATTTTTACCGGTAAAAGTACCAGGACAAATTTCACCTGTTAGTGACATAAACCCCAGAGATGCTGGCTGAAGTCAGTGAGGTACACAGGGGACAGTTTGTGGCCAGCCTGATATCAGAAGATTTCTTTTTTCACTAAATGATTAATTTTGTGAAAGGAATCATGTTATGTGTGGCCTTCAACAGCAGAAGACTGCAATCAGTGATTTCCTTCCCTTCTTCTGTTCCCTCTGCCTCATATTTCTTATGTATTGAGGGGGTCATTTTTCCTCCCATTCTGCCTATGAAATGATTTTACATGTTGAGAGTGAAAGCACACCTGGGTGTGCTCACCCAGAGGGAGAGATGTAAGATTTCAGCATAAGTGCACATTGGGTGCTTCTCTTCCATATAGACTTGAGCAGCTTCAAGGACAAAGTGGCTGCTGTTCCTGTTCACATGCGGAGTTGAAGTTGTAAAGGGAAGCAAAGCATCACAGTTCCATAACTAAATGTGGCAAATTTACTATTTATAAAGCTCACATGTGGGTGGTATGGGATGTTGGCAAATGTTTGCTAAATCAAATGTTCGGCCTCGTGCCCACAGGGACTGGGACTGCCTGGGAGTATGAACGTAAAAGGAGAAGGGAGAAGTTGCACATTACTTCCCCAAGGCCTTTTCTCCACAAAAGGATGGGTAGCCCAGACTAAGGCTCTTGAAAGAGCTGCCTTAAATTCTCTGCCGTGGCACCGCCTCACCCACACACTCTCAGCAAGACATCTACAGTGATCTCCAAGTTATTTTGGCTCTGCAGGCAGAGATGGGATCTGATGGAGCCTGTCTTTTATTTTTGCCTTGTTTTTTAATTCTGCTTGGGTAAAAAGCCATAAACTGGGATTGCTAACAGATTAATACCTCAAATTGGGATGCAGTTGGATTCTGCAGTGAGAAGAGCTATATAATTACCTTGGGTAGGTAACTAAGAAGTGGTGCTGACAGGCCTTGGCATTTAGTGCACTGACTGTGACAATGGAAAGATTTATTCAGAACTGCTGCATCAATTAGAGTCCGTATTTTATTTCACTGCAATATGCTTCTTGGTGTTTTGCTTTATAGCTTATTTAGCAAAATAAGCTCCCTGTTGAATACATCAGCTGACTGTTAAAATGAGTCAAAATCCATGGCCTTCCGCAACAGCACTGCACAAGAAAGAGAAAAGCAAACTAAAGCCAGATGTGCAGATGAGAAGGGATGGCAAATGAGATTCATCAGCCACCCTGGTGACTGGAGGCAGTGATGGTTATCTCTCCGTCTCCCCTCTCCCTGCCACCAGGCAGTAGGGGCTGGATTCAACAGTATGGATAGTGAATCTGTCTGGAGCAGAAACCTGTTCAAGGACCTCTGAGTACTCTTGAGTGAATTTTCATTGTCCCAAAATGAAGAGCTGAGGGGTTTTTTTTTCCATCACCTATCTCCACATCATCAAGCAGCCTTGCTGCCTTTCCTTTATCTCACTCCTCCCTCCCCAACCTTACCCTGTCTTCCAAGAGCAGCAGGAACTGCCTTAGACTTCAAATCAGAACTTAAGTGAGACTCAAATCATGTGTGGGTCTCACAGACATCAGTTTGTTTCATTGTATGCCAAGCCCTCATTCCTGAGATATGTAAGCACATGTCCACCTCTAAGTGTGTCAGTAGCCCGCTGCCTCGTATGTGGTACCTCGAAGGCACTCACACTGTGAAGTACCTTCCTGAACTGGAGCTTCAGTATTGAGTTGAAGAGCAGAGAAAAAAGCTTTTAAGATCTATTGAAAAAGGGCTAATTCAAACCCCATGCAAAATGTGGGCTAGTCTGAACCAGCTACATTATTTCTCAAAAAAAAAATATACAGCCATCTTGGCAAAGCTCACTTGTTATTGAATTCATTTTTATACTGCAAGTTACAGGAAATTAAATAATACCTCACATTGTTATGGAAACAATGTGAAAATATTTCAAGTTAACAAATGCTAACACCCTTTAGTAGTCTTCAAAAGATATCTAGAAAAGTAACTTTCTTCTTTATGATGGTCCTAGTTCAAAATCGCAGATAGACGTCATTTCTTTCTCCAAGAACAATGGGAAACCTTTTAAAGTAGTGTGTATCAATGAAAAAAACCCACAAGTAGAAGTTACTCCTGGGGAGATTCCAGTTGGACACAAGGAAAATTTTTAACAATGAGAACAATTATTGGAGTACTCTCCACAGCAAAATGGTGGGTTTCCCAACATTGACACTGGTCAAGGAGGTGGGTCTTCTTATATAGACTGTACTTTGGCCAAGAAAGGTTGGACCAGATGATCTTTAAGGTCCTCTCCAACCTGGTCTTCTATGGGTCTATGGTGCCAGATATAGCTCCGATATCATCTATTTGCAAGTAGGTGTAGATCAAATACTTCTTTTTTTGTTTTGTTTTTGTTTTTTTTTCCTTTTATTGCCAACCTTTGCGGATGTCATTTGCTTTCTCACACACTGGACGGTTTCCTGGGGCATGTCCCTCTTTCTGAATCGTGTACATTTGCCCACCATTGCTTTTGTCCCAGTGACTTTTCTGTGAAACCGCAGTTCGTGGTACCTCCTAAGGGTATTCACAGTGAAAGCTCTGTGCATCATTTTAGGGGTGTTGAAATGACTGAAATACAGTGAATAAGAGACATACAGGAATTTTCCTCACTAGCAGGAGACAAAGCAAACATTTAAGAAAATACAATTTCACCACAAATCCATGGAGGTCAGAGTTGGGTCACCATGTCAAGCAGTATAGAAAGAATAGCTTGGTTTCCACGTTCATTAAAAACTCCTCTCTGCTGAAGCTGCAAACAAGAATTCTAATTAGCACTTGCCACTCTACATTGGACTGACATTGTGAGACGTCTAAATATTCATCTGGCTAAAAATCTGTAGTTTCTTGTGACCTAAGCTATTTCTGAAGCAATTATTTGGAGGTAAACAATTCTGCTTCCCCTTTTCAAAATCTCTCTCTCCATCTTAAGATGTTCTAATTTTGGGAAAAAATCACAGTTAAGTCTTCTAAAACCCCCAGTCATTTATTGCTACAGTAATGTATTGCATGTTGCTCAAAGGGTCACGTGACAGCTGTACATTTTTGTTCTGAAACTATTTCATAGGCTAGATTAATCATATTGGACAGATTAATAGACTCCAGAGCCCGAGAGATTGTTTTGCTTAGCAGACCTGACTGCTTGTGTAATAGAGATGATGCAAATGCTCTGAACTACCTTCAAGAAGATCATGTGGAAATATATCCCATTTTGATTGTAAAATCACTCCCCGAAACCTTAAGGTGTTGTTCCACTGATTAATTACTAACAGCATCAAAAAATGTGTGGCGTATCTTCTCTGCGTACGTAGAGCACCAGCTTCTCTTTTATGCCATGCACTTCACAGAATCCCACTCCGCTACTGCAGTATTGAACCCAGCAGCTTTTGCCCGCTTTTTCCAAAGACTCCTCCAGTCTGTATTAAAAGACATCAAGAAGTGGAGAATACACCAGCAGTCTTGGTATTTTGTTCCAATGGTTAACCACCACCAAAATTATTTCCTGGCTGTTTATTTTCAGTATCTTCTGATTTAAATTATGCAGTCAGTGCTTCCTGATGTCATTTTGAACAACTGAAGCCTCAGTCCTACACCTAGGAAACATTCTTATTGATTACCAAGAATATTGAACCAAGCTCTGCATTATATATAACAGTTCTCTGTGGCTGATGAGATGAATGTTAAAGAAAATCTCTCTTAATTTTTTACCAGAAAGAGAATATGAATGATAGAGAGAATGCTGCCCTCTCATGGTTTTATGGATGAATATGTTCTCATAATATATTAAAAATGCAAAAACAATACTTTGAGGCTGCTGCATGCTGAACTGTTCTCTTTTGTGTATTGCACCGAAAGGAAAACTTGTAACAGACATCGCTCCTGCCATGACCAAAGATACAAAAGCACTGAAAACACAGCCCATTAATGGCAGCCGTGGAGGTAAATGAAGCACTAGGAGAAAGGGTGATGCAAGAGACAAGTGTAGGATGACTGCTTTCCAACCAGCTTTGTAAGCTGAAGCTGTCTGGGATGCAGCTGGTGACTAATTTTGTTCTCCCTGCCTGATACTGGGGAACCTGTCATGTTCCCAGGATGAGGACTCATCCAGCCTCCAAGTGAACTGTCACACATCATGCCTCCCCTGCTGGAGAAGTTGTGGGTGCCACTGAGCAGGAGGTACGGGAATAACTTTTCTAGTTCAAGAGCAAGTCAGCATGCACCCAAATTACTGGAATCTTTCTCCTTTTCCCCTCCAAATGAGTAATCTCCTGTGCATGCATAAAGGAATAGAAATAGGTACAAAAAGCAAACTGGGGCTTCCTGCACATCCTTGTTAGCTGTTGAGCAGCATGGAACATATCCAGCATACCCAATACATCCAGTGTATGTAGGGCCCAGAACTAACCACAAGGTCAGAGCTGCCCTTGACCTTCTGTGCCCTCCCTGCACTCTCTCTGCTTAGTTGATAATTTGACCTTTATGGTCTTCACAACCAGTTGAAAATTCACAGTGAAAAACATGACATCAAAGGAAAAGACCCCATGTGGTGATCTCCCTACAAAAGGATTTCTGCAGCCTATTCAAAGAAGCTGCCTATTTTTTTATAAGAACTGGATATTGTATCGTATAACCTCAGACCATGAGCTCAGTCATATCCCACATTCTACAGAGTCCTTCATGTGCAAAACCATGAAAGAAACCACATCAAGATGTGCAGACCATTGAAATCTTGAAGTAAACATTACCCAGATTTATCTATAACTTCCTTATTAGGAATAACCAAATTCTATCTAGACAAAGTGCTAAACTATGTTGAACTGGAAAAAAAAATGCATAAAAGAACTAGTTATATTTAAACAATTCATGGGCCAGAATAGACCATTAGGTCATGTAGCCTTGTCTCCTGCATAATATGAGTTATTGATTTTCACCTATTTACTGCTAATAAGTTATGTTTGACTATAACATAATCCACCAGGAAAGCACTGGTGTGAAAATGTCAGAAAGAGAATTTTTCTCTCTTGCTTTGGCAGTTTGTGAAGGTTAAATCTCTCTCATTCTTAAGTGTTTGAGTATTTCTCTTTCACTTCTTACTGGAAGATATCTGTCTGCCTTTCAGTCATCACTTTATAGCCTCATAGACAAAGTATATCTTAATTTTGCAGATGCATCTTCCCAACGGTGTTATTCAGATGTTGTTTGTGGTTTTTTTTAATGGAGACTTTATGAAAAAAAATAATGATTTTGTCTCCACAATGGTATTTCTTAATAGTTACGCATGTAATCATGACAGTGCAATGCAAAATAAGCTTCCGTTCTGATGTGTAGTGGTAAACTCCTGAAGTTATTGCACTGAAAGGGGAACTTCACCCTTAACACAATTGTGAATAATATGACTTACCCATTTTCTCAAAATAGGACTGGGAAGTTTCAATTTGGCCGTATAAAGGCTAAAAAATATCTTGGTTACCAAATATCAGTATTCAACACATTTCAAAGTACTTTATTGTGGGGCAGGTTATAACGCTGTAATGGGGTGAATGGAAGCAGAGTAATTCTGGTTTCCAGTTGGTCTCAGGGAAGAAAACCTTTTATCACTTCTATCGCAGTCAAGCAGATATAACCCTCTGAGCACAGACTGGATCTTACTACTCTTGAGTGTCCAGGAGAAAGTGAGAGCCCAGGCTTCCCCAGTTACTCGTTTCTGTCTCTCCCTGATGCCAGTGATGTGTGCTATACTAAGAAGTTTTAAAATGTCAGAATAAAGATAGAATAAAAATATACTGTAAATACCTCCTCCTTTCCCTGTAACAGTTTTCTGGGCTTCGAGAGTCAAGTTACATAAAACCATATTCAAAAGATCACTTGAACATACATTGCTGCGTCCCTTCCCAAAACAATTGTATCAGAAAAACAGCAGCAACAACAACAACAAAAACCAACCAACCAAACAAAAAAAACCCCAAAACCACCAAACAGAAAAAAAAAACCCAAAAAACCCAACAAAAACAACAAACCAGGACAAGAAGAGCTTATGACTCTTGATACTACTGTATGGACCAAAACAGGATAATTATCTGCTTGGTACATGTCTACACAAGAAGAATATTCAGACTGTCTAAGCAAGCTTACCTCTTTAATTCTTTCAAAATACTCAAGTGGAATATGTGTCTGGCAAAGTTATCAGATAAGACCCACTTTGGGGAGTATCACAGACCTCAAATTTCCATTCCATGAAGAGATCTGATGGTGGCAAACAAAGAAGAGATGCACCTGTAGAAAATCCACAGACCCAAAAGGAAATCTTCACAGATTTGCATCCTCTCTGATCCATACGATGGTGTAAGAGGTTTGTGACTCATTCAGACGTGCAGCTTGCTCACAAGGCTATCTTCTTACCCATGTACTCTGGGATGAAATGATAAATGTTTCCCTAATAGAGGGTTACACTGAAATATGACCAGTTTGCATTTCTTATACTACATTGAAAATGCATATAAGCAATGATGCAAGTTAAATAATTTTGTCAGAAACTACCCTGGCATTTTGATTCACTCAGTCTGCTGGTAAATGTTCTTTCTTCCTCTCCACAGCTATGCTAAATATAGCATGGCACATTTTATACATTTGGGTTTGGAAAGCATTTCATTCTTTATATAATGCATCTTCAGAGTCTTAACCAGAAATATACCTTGCCAAATATCTATATGTATACCAGTGGCTAAACCTAATGTTACAGGGAACAGCTTCAGAAGACCTAGCAAATGATATGCAAGCTCTGTAGCCCAGAGCTTTAGAGATGTGGCTTACGGGCAATATTACAGACTCTCCAGCTTCCAGCATTAGGTGTAGCCAGGCACGACTGCTACTACCAAAACCCAAGCTGGTAAGGAGAATAAATGATGCCGCTCCAGAAAACATTTTCAGTCAGTATTGCCGCAGGCCAGTGAAGTTTTTGGGTCTGTTGCTTTAGGGGACACAGAGCTACCCCTAGAAGGTAGATGCTACAGAGCTATCCAGCACAGTAGGAGAGCATAAGCTCTGAGCTTAAAGGAATGAAGAATAAATGGCATTTACTCATAGCTGTCTTTGGGTGCACGGAGCCCCACTTTTCCCTCACTCTTGAGCATGGTGAGGTGCCAGAGAGCCCGCAGTGGAGACTGTGTGCCAGTTGTACTGGACTCAGCTGCTCACTGTGTTTCAGGGTTGCTGCTCTCCTCTGAGAAATCTGTTTACTAAAATAGCTGTACAGCTAAAACAGCTATAAAATAGAGACTTACCATCTCCTTTACACATGCTTTGTATTATCTGTGCCTTGGGCTTGTTTTTTTACCCATACCTCACCCTGCCTTATTAGTATGGATAAAGAAGATGATGACTACAGAGATTACAAGATTTTTATTCAGAATCCCTCAAGGGTCATTTTGAACATTTTTGTAGCTATTTATCTACTCAAAACAGAAACCAAATGTCCAAATGAGAGAGAGAGGAATGAAGCATTATGCAAAGAAAGAACTGAAAGAACTGACTCTGACATCACAAGAGTTGAAATAGGTATGAAAGCCTCAGGAAAGAACCAGGCAACATTTCCAAAAAGTTTAGGGAGAGGCTTTCCAAGTACACCTGAAGACTTTAGGCCTATTATACCCACTGCCGCCACGCTGGGAGAGAGGGTTAGCAGAGGTCGATGGATGAAGTCATGTGGTTAGAGGACATTTGCTATTGGATGTTTACACCAGCAGAGAGGAAACCAAATGAACAAACTCTTGGCAGAGTTAACAGGGGGGAGCTTTTTATTTATCATTCATATAGACATATTGCTGTTTTCTCCTGCTATGCCTGTGTGCCTTTCCCTCCAAATACAGTTCCAGCAGTGTCCGATAAATTTTTGCACTTGGTGGCAAAGATGTTGTTGTGCATTAGGGGCACATCAAGAGGACACGGAGTCTGCAAGAGGGCTTGAGGTGGGGATGTTGGTTTCAAAAGGAGATCCACCCAGGAGCTATTTAAACCTGTCCCTTGTTTTTGCCAGTAACACCAGGAAGAAGGCTTACACACAGAAAATCACTTCCTCCTAATACTGGCCAGAGGCCTGTTTCAGGAAACAGAGTAGAAAAATATCACCTAGTAGAGCCTCTTTTCCTATCTCCCCGACAATGCTTGCCTACCAGGTCTAAGAATCAGCAAGTAGGTGCAGAATGATTAGATGTGAGGCAAGTAACAAAGCTCATATTTTCAAGGAGCTTAAAGTGCAGCGCTGAGTTTGAGGTCTGTTCTCTGCAAGAAAGCGGGGAAGGTATTCATGCCAACCAGGTGACAAAGTGCAAGGGAATATTCCTGTGGACTCTTAGCACTATAAAATTAATATCCTTAAATACTCTGAGCAGTTTTGCAATGGCAAGGGAGCATTTTCTAATAGACTCTTGGTTCAGAGGGGACCTTGAGAGGCTAAGAGAAATCCAGATGCACATCTGGAACAACAATCTTTCCCCTGGCTACACCAGTCCTTTCTGGGGAATCAGAAGGCAAGTTCAAGGGTGGTTGAGGCTCTTAAATACACCATAGTACTTTTATCTAAGCAAGGCACATCTTCTGCCCATCCCACAGTGCTGTAGCAGGTACTAAATTTCCCAGCAGTGATGTAGCATCTGTCATTCTTAGCACCCAGTCAATTTTTCTAGTGGGCCATTTTATCCTTTACAAGCTCTTTAAAGTAAGACCGAGCCTTTTGTTGCAGTCATACGTCTCTTCCAACCATTTCTAGGATTTCTCTCATGCACTGCAGACGTGCTGTAGGCACTTCTCCAAATCATGTTTCAAGGACCATTTGTTTTAGTCATTTAGGGGTTAGTCTGTACCTCCCAGCACAGCCTAGTCCAGGCACTTGCTCTCCCAACACAAAAGTGACTCACTGTGCCAAGACACTGTCTTCTCCACTCCTTTTCTCCTGGGTGAACTCACTGTCCCCAAATCATTTAATCTTCCCATTTGGCTGTAGGGTAGCAACTGCCTCTTCCAATGAAACTAAAGCCACTGGCAGCCAAACCTTCATTCCTGGGAGAAACACCAAGAACAGTTCATCTGTCTGTTTCTTGATCTTTTGAGGCTGTTTCTACCAAACAGTCAGAGGTGGGAGATGGAAGGAAATGTGTTCTTCAGTCACAGGAAATTCTGGGGGCAGGCTTGAGGAGGTGGGAAGTAACTCAGGAAGAAAAACAATAAAACATAAAATAATGAAATGAAATGAAATGAAATGAAATTAAATTAAATTAAATTAAATTAAATCAGATGTTCAATGCCAGGATCTGAGTGGTAGTTACGAGTGTACAGGAAAATACTAGTGTCCGTGGGGTCTCAATGTTTTGTGAGTGCAATAAAGCTAATGTGGATTCAGTCCGATCTCTACAACCCTGCCATAGCATGTTATTACTAATTCTTGAAGATTAAAGCAGCCTCTGGCTCTCCCTCAGCGGCCCAGTATGTATTGTAGGCTGCCAGAAAATAAACAAGTAGTATTAATTGCCCTCTCTGGTGGTGTTTCTTCCAAGAACGGCTGGCAATACTGCCATAGCCATTGCAAGTTCTTGCCAATGGATACAACTGGAAAGTGGATGGGTAATTGTGGCCTCTTTTTTTCTGATTTCCTACATTCACCACAGGTATATCACACCACAATGCATTTGATATTAAAGATATTAAGACTACCCCATATCAAATGTTTCTCTTCAGGCATTCATTGTTTATAAGAAAAGTATTGAACAAGATATCCCAAGGTTAAACTTTGTCAGTAACAGGTGAGAAATTAAATTTGTTTAAGAGTGGAATTCACATTGGAATCACAACAGCCTTCTCCTTCTCTGGGCAAAATTTTGACTGATAACAGGGTTTTCCAGGAAAGAAACTCAATGGACCTTCAGTCTTTCCTGTTGAAGACTCTTCTAATTGTGAAACAACTTAGAGCTGCATTCTGTGGAACTGGAGAGACAAATAAATACAAATGATGCATTCCACTCCATTTTAGGAAGTGGTGGGGTTTTTCCCTTTTTGTTTGTTTGTTTGGATTTCGTTGTCATCGTGGTTGGTTGGTTGTTTTGTTTTTTTCTAAACCAGTGCAGATAGCAGCTCACGTACAATTTCACAGCTTTCCCAGTTTTCTTCATAATACATTCCTGTCAAGGTTAGAGCATCCACTGGACAAATGACAGACGCTGTCTGTTAACCATTAACCCCACTCTTTTCCCAAAGTGGAAGAGAAAGGGAATAAGGGAGAGAGACTAATGGATTAAAAAAGAACACTAAAACAGCTTTAATGAAATAATAACAATAAAATAAAATCTATACAAATACATAGAAAACCAGTATCGAACCCAGCCCTCCTGATGGCAATTATGTCACCATCACCACTGATGCTGTGGAGCAGGCACTGAGGAAGTCCCAGGCTGGACTCATTGGCAGATGGGAACTGGATTCAGGATCTGGACTCCAGAACTGGATTCAGAAACACAGAAATTGGAATCAAAGGCAGAACAGAGTCCTCCTCAATGCCGGCCATTGAAGAAAAGAGATTGACCCTTGTGATCCCTCAGCGTTACACCGAATATGCCGTATATGGGCTGGAATACCTCACGGGTCAGTTTAGGGTCCCCTGTCCTGTCTGCTCCTCCCCACAAGTGCTGCCTTTTACTGTCTGCCCCTGCAACGTGGCACACAAGATCCAGCAGTGACCTTGGTCTGCATGGGGGGCAATTATAAACAAGAGCCTTTCTGCACACTAGTCCTTGGTAGTAACAGTGAACATAAGTTTTATCACTGTTAGAAACAGACACTGTCTGCAAAAATCTGCTCTTAATTTCAGGAACTGCAGTTAGTTAGAAGAAACTGAGCTGAAAAGTAAAATCACTGAACCAAACTAGTTCTCTTCTAACTCAAACCAGGACAATTACTTTCGGGAAAACCTGAAGTGTGATCTTGGATTCAGACTTTTTTTATGCTTGCGCTCTTTCCAATGCTCAAGGGAAACAGTTCATTTCCAAAGCTCCTTCAATATTTATGTTTTAAAGGTAATAACTGGTGTGTGAGACCATTGCACACACCCAGCCTTTTCACTTTGAGCCTATTCATGTAAGTTACAATAAAAACAACACATTTTGCAAACTATTGTTTCCAGGCCCAATGTTATACTTGTTCACTCTTTAGTTAGTACTTTGCAAATATTTTCTCCGATCTTTAGATAAACTGCTAAGAGAATGCATCGGGTGGTATGGAATATTGATGTACTTTTCTGATGACAGAAGAAGAGAGTCTTGCAAATGAAATCTGACAGCTCTGAGAAATTATGTGGGTAAAAGGGAGAATATGGATCAAAGTATTGCATTTCCATTGCATTTTATTTAAAATGTAAGGAAGAAAAAAAGAAATTGCTGAGGCATGTAAGCTGTTCATCAGTGCTGACTCAGCACATGTAAAAATATAAAAACACTGCTTTGCATTAGATTTTTTTAAAAACATGCAGCGTTTCTCCAATGTAACAAATAAATTTGAGTAAATAACTCATAGTATACAGTACACTCAAGAGCTAGTGTTCATCAGGTTCTGTGAGAATGAACAGCATTACATTATTATATTCCACTTACAAGATATCTATATATTCCAGGAAAGGTTAATCAAGCCCTGTCGCCGGGAATTTCAGCCTAATGACATTTAATAGCTGCCTGAGGGGGACAACAGGGGACAACACATACAGCAGATCCGATCAGCTCTTTTCCTGGTCTTTAGAGTCTGGTTTTGCCTGTGCTCATTTCTTGTCATTACCCCTAGAGCTGGGGCTTGAGACGAGGGAATTTCTGGAATTCAATGTTGATGAGTTATGTACACATTCTCTTGCTTTTCGGTAGTACGTCCTTTTCCTGATTCATGGCTTGAGACCAGTGGTCTAAGTAGAGAGAGAAAAAAAAAGAGGGTGTCTTTGCTGCCTCAGCAGGAGCTGCTGCCTTGTACAAACGCAGCAAGGTGACGGCTCCCAGCTACGACGGTGTTCCTCTCACAGCTGAGCATGTCCTGGCTTTGGAGAAGACAATGGAGATCCATCCCAGTGGACATCACTGGTGGGAGCGCAGAGGGAGTTCTTTGCTCGGCCATACCCTGCCTCTGCGCAGAGCAGCCCACCTGGCTGGGGCCATGCAGGTGGTCAGAGCACAGCCTGGAAGCCTTCAATGGCCATGCCATGCAGCGCACCATGCTCCCGTGGACTTGGAGCAGTGCTTGGGGAGATTATTCACTGCAGGAGTGCATTGAGGGTATCGGAGGCAGCAACTGCTTTAAGCATTTGTTATTTATAATGAGGGCACTGCAGGAGGGCAGCCACAGACTTCCTTGCAGCTGGAGTTTCCTTCAGTAGGAGAAACAAATTTCCTAAGTCAGAGGAAATGGTTTCTGATTTCTGTTAGTTCAGTTCTCAAACTCTAGACATTTTAAAGAAAGTTGCCTAAAATGTTCTGCTTTGAAGAGCCAGGTTCTTATCCAGATGTTCAGCCTTTCCCTTTCCACACTAATTTTGTGTGGCCAAGCCTTTGCTTAGAAGAGAAGGTAACCAGATGGCATGTTACAACTCCTCTCTTGTCTACATTGTTTATCTAATGGAGTCAATAGATATTGGCAGATCCTCAGATGCCCCAAGGCTCTTCTTCTCTTAGAGGAATTGTTTGTTTTTTCCGTTTTCCCTCCCAGTGATACAGTGGTTATATTATGGGACCAGGACTCAAAGGTTTGTTGCTTCAACATTTTCTCTGCTTGACCTTAGGGAATGTAAGGAAGCGCTGAGTCACCAAATAACTATTTTTTTACTATTAGAGTAAAAAATAACAAAGACAAATCCAAATCTTCCTTCTCCCATATTTAATGACATTAGACAAAGGAGGAATTTATTCAGGTTCTTATCAGGTCAAGAAAGATTCTTGTTTGGCCTATTTTGGAAATGGAGTTAAAGCAATTAAAGTATAATGCTGTTGCAGGGAATTTTAAAAGGTTAAAACTGTAATATATTTATTTTTAAATCACAAAGGTATAAACAGGGTCACATACACAGTGTCTAGAGAGAAATTCTTATGGTTTAAAAAACAAAGCCTTTGAACTCAACTCAAATCCCTTGCAGCAAAAGTGAGAAGAATTTTTGTGTTCAGCAGAGGAAATACTTTGTACTTTTTTCCTTAGTGGAAGCAGCACAAAGAACAATTCATACCGAATTGAAGTTTTGTGGTCTCTCAACTTTGTTTAAAACACTTTGGAGGGTCCAACTTCACACTGTTCTGGTAAAAAATCTTTTTTACAATCATTTAGCTGAGACAGTGTGGTCTCCTTTGAAGCATGCAGAGCAGCCAGACCAGTCAAAGAGCAATTGCTTTTAAGACGAGAACAAGCTTGATGCTTTCTTGAAAGGGTTCATCTTTTGTTTGCTGAAATACAGAACATTTCTTACTCACTTAGATGAACTCAGGGCCTCAGAAATCCTGTAAATAGTTTTGTGTTTTAATATCTAAACAAGGTGAATGAATACAACAATTGACACATTCAGTGATAAACTTCCTTTGCAATGAAAAACACTCCTAAAATGCAATTATATGCATGATTTGGACTCCAAGTGATGCAGGAAGGGTTCATTTAATCTATATATGCACCTGTGGTTGGATGTACACTGCCAGTCATTACTTATACTCACAAGAACCGCTACCTTGGCCGAGCTCAGCATTCAGAAGCTGTTCTCCTGCCTAGAAGTGTTTGGGATTCATACAAAAGGAAACTGTAGCCATGAATTGCCTGATTCACTGAGCGTGCTCACCACACGAGCAGCGTGCACCTAGATCTGCAGCCACCTTCAGTTAAAGATTGTGGGAAGAGGAGAGCTACACAGTAACATGGAGCTTATGGTACTGATTCAAGTAGGAGGTTTGGCCTGTGGACCTTCTGGGATGATAGATCCCAAATCTCTTGCTTCACAGGAGAGAGCCTAACCATCAAGTCACAGGACACTCATGAGTAAGGAGTACATTATCCTTTCTCATTAAAATTGGGACACTCTACAACCTGGATTTGAGATCCATGAGTCCAGAGAGACAACAATGAAGAGACCCACAGCTAGTAACTCAGCAGTGAGGGAGCTCTGCTTCTGAAGCTTTCAGATGTCCAGGATCAAAACACTCCAACTTTTTTTTTCTTTTAACCCTTTTACCTCATGAAAGAGAGTGACTCTTCCAGTAGTGCTGCTTCCTTTAAACAGAGACAAAAAAAGTGTGCACCGAGTGGAACTGGATTGAAGTGAAGAGCCATTGAAGAGCTTTAAATGAAATGGTTAGACTCATAAAATTATCCTTTACCCTGCAAAACTTTCTTTTCCACCTCCCCCCAGAAGAAGATTTACGTTTGCCTTTACTTTTCTTAGGGGTACTTAGAAAAGCCTCAGTGACAGCTGCAGACCACCTATCTGGTTTTCCTGCACGGGGTGATTTAAAGCTAGCCACAGATCTGAGTTGTCGTGAAGTGTCTAAGAATATAAACATGGATGCGTTGTTCACTAACATACAACACAGCCAAGCATTCCTTCTTGTTATTGCCATCTTATTATTGGGAAAATGCCAAATCCTGCTCATTCTTACAATTCAGCAGGTTCTTTTAAGCCAAGAGTGTTTCAATGAGAGATGAGCTGGCAAATTTACTTTTAAGTTTTTGTTAACTAATTTCATGTGACCTTGGCAACAAAATACCTCTTAAATAATTTCATATGACTGTGATGATCAATGCAGAACCAAGATTTGCAGACAGCAAGCTGGTGGAAATTGCTAGACCTAAGTGAGGGAAAGAGGATACTCCTTTGCCATCCCTCTGGTTTTGCAATAAACTTTTCCGTTTGTGCTGTGCTGTTTGTCTTTTGCACTGGTGATGAGTTAAATTCAACAGACAACAACATCCTGAACATGTCAAGCAATATTTTATTTTAGTTAAAGTCTGTTGAAGTAGCTGGTATTAAAGGTAAATGGATGGGAATGTGCATAATATGCTGAAGAATCAACTCCTTTGAAAGCAGTGAAGAAATAGAAACTGCCACTAGAAGTACTTTAGTAGCAGGCTGGAAGGAGCATTACAAATACATGGAGAGCTCATTAGAAACTGACTGCAGTGGGTTGAGCAGATAGACTGGTTGGGTATTTCCAACTCCATCTCCTAAACTTTAGTCATTCAGGATACCAGAAGAGTGGCTTTTTAAAGTTGTGTCTAATTTGCTAAAGGATCATCAAGCTGAGCCAAAGTAGCAGATCTTAGTAGGACGAAAGTCCACAAGAAAACATCCATTACACCTGCTCAACCAACGAACCACTTGATACATACTTCCTTCACAAAGATTTGACACCTCTTCTGCTATACAGCTTTCACCAGAACAATTATTACTACTTAATTTGACTTTGCATCAGTAGTTTTTCATTGTGTGGATGTTCACAGGCACCCACACACTGCTACTTCCAACAAGACAGTAGCAACAGAGAAGTTCTTTCTAGTCTTAGGGCTGTTTCAAAGAGTCAAGTAGCAAGGAACTGATCTGCACTACCTAGACAGTTTGGCTTGGGATCTTGTCAATGAGAAATAATCATAAACCCACAATACAGGTTTGGGTGATCTATAAGTAAAAAATGTGCATTTGGGCATCTAGTTTATTTGTGTTACTGATCATTCAGAAAAGGGTATAGATTAGAATCACTAACTCTGTTTGTTCCTCTTAACAGAAGCTGTTGTTTCTCAGCTTATGTATAAAGTAAGCTTTCAGACTAGAACTGATATGTCTTGTTTCAGTTTCACCCTGTTCCATTTCTCAGGGCTAAGCAGGGAGTCCAGCAATAGCTCTCCTTCAGCGGTGAAAATAAGAGAAGGCTTGGCACTGAAACATCCATCAAAACATAATTCAGTGATGACAAACATAAAGGGATCCATTATCTACTTTCCTGTGTGTATTACAGACCTTGGACCCCCCTGGTTTTCAAGATCAGAGAGACTAAAATATGTGGCAGGATATGAAACCGTAAGTACTACTCAAATTCTCCACATAGCACTGAAGTAGGGCTGAGGCAGAACTGAATTTTATGCCAGCTTCTTGGGCAGGTGTGCTTTTCACCCTGGCTAAAGGACATAACATTTGCTTAACTCCTGACAATTGTGGAATGCATCGCTAACCTCACCACAGCCTGCCACAAATGTGAACGGCAACCTACAGCAGCATGACAAACCTTCCTCCGTGTCTAGCTTAGAGCCGCCTTCTGCTTCCAGCCACATGCAGCCTGGCAATCATTCAGTCCCTTACTGTCCCTCACCTGCTTTTTGTGAAAACAATATAATTTCCATTACCGGCATCCAAAACCCAACGTTATAAATATAAAAATCAGACGGCTATTCCCTCTTTCTTTATGGGATTTTCCAAGATTGTCTTGGATATATTTAGTATTCATGTGTAATGAGTCAGAGCGTCCACCTGTGGTCTCCATAAACCAATTTTGTAAATAGCATTGACTGATGTGACTCAAAAAAAAAAAAAAAAAAAAAGGGCCAGTTTCTGTTTTCCAGTTTTAGTCTGAATTCAAACACTGTTAGCAGTTCCAAGAACTCTGTGGCTTTCATGCTCTGGGTCAGTGGGTGGGGAATACTGGAAAAGGCACACTCCATCCTGTCCCCTCGTTCCGGTGGGCTGTAGGTCTGCAGGAAGATGACCTTATTTTATAGCACAGCAAACCACCTTTTCATTTAGAAACTGTTTAATAAGCAACCTGTAGATGAAGCCCAGGCATACAGATTTTCCCATGTCCATTCCTCACTTGGAGGTTGCTGTTGAAAAACAATGAATTTTGATCCAGCGCAGATAAATGCATAAAATGAGCTGTGGTCTGGTTTTGATAGGTGCTGAAAAGAATGGAAGGATGCAAGTCTCCCTGATTTTTCAGCAACACTTTGAAGAATGTGGGAGAACAGCTTGACTTCAGTGTTGTCTAAGCTCAAATTAGCCTCTTGCTAATGGAGGTGGCTACACTGTGAAGTGCCACCTGGACTGCTTAGTTTGGACTGGAGTCATCTGTGCGTGGTGTGAAGCCCTTTGTGGTTGTCACACATGTCCTCACTCTTCAGATAGCTGAACGGAGAGTCTAAAATTCTCCTGTGTGAGCTGAGAGGGAAATTCCAGCCCTTTTTGGTGCAAGGGAGAGGTTTTGGGCAGACGGTAAAAGACAAGCAGCACAGAAGAGGAGGCAGCTTGTGTCCTGTTAATTTTCTGAAGGGCTGTGTTAGCTGAAGCTTAATTAACAGCTCTGACAGATCAATATCTCAAGTTAAAAGCAATATCATGCATAATGTAGGTATATAATATAGATTCGGGTTTAAAGTTAACTATAAAAGTATAACTGAAATCAGCTCTACAGTGCAGGCATGCCCCAAATCCAGAAAAAAATATACCTGAAATGGGAAGTCGGGTTCCATTTTTAAAGTTGGCACTTCTTAAGACACTCTTAAGTCTTTTCTTAAGTTCTTTCCTTCAGATCTAGCTTTATCTGCATCCTTTGTATTCTTTACACAAAATGAACAACTTGACAGCTGTCCTATAGTTGCCAAAGGACAGTATAAAACCACTTCAGATTAAGATATTAAAAGGACACATATACGTGCACAGGTACGTGCATTAGAAGGCTGTAAATGTTCAAAAATAACCAAGGAAATAAAGTAAGAGGATATGTTTGCTGAGTGCTTAAATATTCTGTTGACTTCAGTGGAAGGTTTGTCAAAAGCTTAAGGCAGGCTGGCCCCTGACTGGACACGACTGAATGAAATAATTGCTGATTATGGCAATATCAGCTGTGTTTTGTTTAGGTTTTACATGAAGTGTGTTGTGTTTGGGGCTTAGAATGAGACCCGTAACTCACAGCACATGTATCAAAAGGTCCATTAAGCCGTCACAGAGCTTTTGAACTCGCTCTGAATTGCAGATTTAATAACACTGCTTCATTTTCTTTCACTAAAAAATGTATGAAATTTGCAGTTAGCATGTTTTCATTATGAACGTCAGGAAATGTGATACCTTGAAGGATTTTTACGTTAATGCTTCAGAAACATTTGAATCTGGAGCTCAAAGCAAACTTCAAGGCTTGCAAAACCACTTTGGTTGGAATGTATAATACAATAAAAGGCAATAGTCTGCATGACTCTTTGCCAACTGAAACCACCAAGAACCACACAGATCGATTAGGACATGATTCTGCCAGGTGCCAACGTGTCTTGTGAGTCACTGTGTACTCTCAGCTCTTTGAAACCAACAGAACCAAGTCAAAAGACACTCAGTACTTATCAAGATCAGGTTTCTAACAAATTAGTAAGAAGTGTTTTCTGCTCTGTGTTTTGAATAGAAGAAACTCAAAACACCCACTCTCAGACATAAAAATTAATAAAATGACCAAGGAGCCAGCATTTCTTATACCATAATGAATGCAAAGCAAGCAGCTGAGCTAGCAGATAACATAAGCATGTTAATTTGGAATTACGGCAGCATTTGATAGCAAGGCGATGGCTAAAGTTCTATCAGCTTTTCCATTATAAGCCACCATAAAAATCTGTTGAAAGCAGATATTTGGTGTATGGTTTCCGAGCCTCAGAGCCTTTCTGAAATTTGCATTTGATTAAGTAGTTTCCACTGAAAAGAAATCAAATCAGTTATTATTATGGCTTTCTAGATAAAAAAATCAACTGAAGTTTAGGAGAATTAAGTTTATCTGTGCTTTTATTACCTAGAAAACTTTGATCCTTAACATTAATTGCAATGCTTATTATTCCATAACTGTAAGAAAGAGCTTCCTTATTTTAAAAATAACCTGCAAAGGAGTAGAGTAATTGCTCATTCTTTATGAGTATGTTCTGAGTGCTCCTGATGTGGCTACATGTGGCTGACAATTTGCTGGTAGTGTTAAAATATGAACTAGAAATGCAATGTAATAACTGACTCAAGCCAAGTATGTCTTCTGGGTGGGAATGGCGTCTTCTGCCTTATTGTGCTTTGTGCTTTTAGGTGCCTGTGATGCTATGTAAAGATTATTTTTTATTTACTGGCAAAACACAAATTTCCAGCGTTCCTCAGGCTAGCAGTATTCGTATTTGGGTATGAACTCCAGTAGGTTGGGCACTTTCCAAACAAGAAAGGCAGTTCAGCTTTTGTTTCAATGGTGTCGCAAGCTAAAAAGGCACGACACAGAAGTAGCACCTCAGAAATCACTGAAAACTAGCCAGGTCCCCTTGGGCATCAAGCAAAGCCAGTCACCCCTAGAAACACAACAGCAATTGTAATAGTGCCAGCAACAGGACAGAGAGCAAGGGAAAGAAGAAAGAACCATAAGCAATTAAAGCAACCAGAAATTCCAGGTAATTACCCAGTTTGCGATATAGCCAAAAGCCAAGATAGATGCTGCTATTCTTGTGACAAGTGTCATCCAATATTTTGCAGCATGGAGCGGTCAGAACTCAGAGCCTCAGTGCTGGGGTTTACCTGCAGGAGAGGAGCACCCCAGCAGGGCATGAGTGACTCAGGGTGAAAAATGTCATCTACTGAATCACAATGCCACTTCCTGTGGCACTGTGTTTTTCCGCCCAGGATTCCCCTGGCTGTCTGATACTGTGTAGATTGTAGGATCTTTGAAAAACTGAATATATCTGAGGTCTTGGACCAAGTTTGTGCTCAGTGCAATAGAGTCAGCATGGCTGGCTTTGCCTCTGGGTTGAAGCTCAACCGTTTAATTTCCTCTAGTCCTTTTAAAGGTAGGAATGGTAGGTCTAGATTTAAAATATGCTCTTGTTTTTTTAAGTGTTCCCTAGCCTTCTGGTTCCACAGTCATTTAAGGAGCAGTCACTGTTTCCATTACAAACTCCTCTTTCTGGGATTTATCATTGCAATGAAGACATATTCTCATGGCAGATGTACACTCTCTGCACAAATTCTCTGGTGAAGGAAGGTGAGTTTAAGTGTCAAACATTGCTACACTGGAGCAGGACACAAGGAAAAGGACTAAGGACTTGATTCTGAAAAGCATGTCAAATGCTCGGTTTTAAGCACCTGCAGGATTTCATTGAGCTCCAGAACTTCATTTACATTTTTAATAATCAGGCACAGGTACCAGAGTAAATAATAGCCATTAAAAGCAATTAATAAACAAAATAATAAACAAATTAAGAAACAAAATAGACACTATATGCCTAGCATTCATGAAAGCGGGACCCACATCTGCCTGTAGAAGAAAGGACGAAGATCACAATCCTATTACAGAAAATTGTGCCATCTCAGTTGTGCAGTGAATTTCAGATGTGCTTTGTGCCCTCAGCTCTTTTTAATTTAACTATAAGAAATTCAAACTGTTCTGAAAGAGGATTGTCTCCTACCCTCTGAAGCAGATATGTTTGAAAATGTAATAAGTCTTACGCATTTTCCTTCTACCTGCTCATAGTATCTATCTTACATAGATAACAATAGAAAAAAATATATATATATTACAGTTATTGGAAGAAGACTAATTTGTGACAGAGAAACTGAAGGATGTTTCTGTAGATAACCAATTATTCTGCTGAGGCTAGAACTCTTAATTCAGGCTTTCAGCAGTAAAAATTGTTCCTTCTCTCATTAACATGCTCACAAAATGGTCTCTCTTTTGTCAAAAGTACTTCACTACGCAATTCTAACAGAACTGCATCTGCACGATGCTGTGATGCAAGTAAAGGCAGACTTAAAGCCTGAAACTATTGTCTTCTGGTATATAGAACTACTTACTAGCACTAATGTTACTGTGCATATAGTATGTTAAAGGAAGAGCTGAAATTCTTACTTATTAAAAGGATAGTTGCAATCCTAATTATATATCAAATGGATAAAACAAAATAGTGATTTTGTCTACTGTAGCTACAATAATTGTATAAGACGTACTAGAAAAATGTAAGCGTAACAGATGCACAATACTACTTCAAGATGAAACTAAGAGATGGAATATAGAACAGATAGTGAAAAAATATTTCCTGAATTTTAACATCATAACTATAGACCTTGCAAGAAGTGGAGGTCAAGAGAAATTGATAGAGAAGAGAAGGGAAACCACTGAAAAAAGATCCATAGACATTTTAAATATATTTGTAGAGTTTATACCACTTAATTAAATTCTCTACTACGGTTGCCACAAGACCACATCAAATATTCAAAGAAACTGCCATACCCAACAGACTTAGTGAGCTGTAGGCCAAAAGCATATGCCTGTGGAAACAAAAGAAAAAGGTTTTTGACAAGCAAGAGTACGAACATTTTACCATTGCCTCTCCTATTGAATTGAGCTGTAAGTATCAATAAACAATAGCAATCTTATCTAAAATAAAAATCCCACTTTCAACAGCATCTGTTAAACCGTATTTTCACAACTGTTTTATTTTTTTTTTCCTGTGCAGTCCATTTTACCTATAGAAATATCAGATTAAGAACACTCCTAGCAGATTAAAATACTACAGCACACTTTAATTACCCATTCAGGTAGTTTTAATATTTACTTCCTGAGTGAGGTGAAGTGACTGCCGACAGATCTGCTCCTTTCAGCCCTCTTCATAACGCTGCATCTAACAGCTTTCATGTTTCAATTTCAGTCTATGAACTATTTTTGAAAGTGCTCAGTTTAGTGGAAAATCAATATATAATGTAGCAGAACTGTTACATAATATGGCATACTGAAGTTTACTTTTCCTTTTTTTTTTTCTTTCCAAGAAAGATGATCTAGCTCTTCATATAGTGGAATGGCAGCCTTCTTGGAAAAGTAGAGTTTTCTCAAACAGCTGCTGACTAAATTACGCTACAAGTTCAATTTCAACAGGCTTTGATCAAACCTACAGAGACCTTATTGAAACAATCTTTTTCATATGTTTGGCCTGCAGGTTTTGAATTACCACAAAAGCTAGTCATAGTAGTTACTGGAAAATATTTATCAATAAATTTATAAAAAAATGCGTATTTAAAAAAAAAATTAAAAATAAATAAAATAAGATGCTGCAAATAAAAGAGGAAGTTCCACATGTAAAACTGTTGGGGACAGGGTATGAAGAAGGTGGCTGGCACAGAATATGGACTTTTGCTTTAACTGTATCAGGATTGACTCCTATTTTTTTGTTCAATATATAAGCTTGAGAATCTGAAGAGTATCCAATTGAAAACAAATTTATCTAAACCTGCTCTGTTTTTGCTATCAGACTCCAAGTTCACTGGATGGTGTACTAAAGGTCTTCAGGGAAGTGAGTGTCATCTGAAGAATTTTTATAGGAGCTCTCCAAAATAGAAAGAGATGCCTTAAAAAACAGTAAATTTTTCCAGCTCATCTTCTTTTTAGCTAAGGGAAAACGGAAAGTAAGAGCAAAACAGATAATAAAGTTGACAAGGAAGGGCTGTTCAAGGCTGAACACATCAACTCATCCTTGCCAGTCTGTGAAATCAGCCAGCTGTGATGTTGGGCTGACGATCAAAAGGTTTTATTTCCCACAATTAGGTAGAATAATGGTGTCACAGGCTTTCCACCTGCACTTCTTAAAGGAATTTCACTTCAGAGCAAATTTCCCTTTAAATGCTGGCTTAATGCAAGTCACGCAGAGATTTTATGCATGTGGTACCTATTACATGCACTGGAAGCAGTGCTGCCTCTCTTGCCATGGTACATGTTTCTCCAAGTAAAGAAGTTACCTCCTTTCATCTTGTACCAAACGTGCTGGCTGAAGGAACTAAAGACACAATTTGTAAGAGAAAGGGCAAGAATCTGGATAAAGCCTCATCCATTTTACACAGCAAAAGTGCAATAGCCCAAGTGCTTTTTCCCTGTCCTGCACCCAGTCCCAGGAGTGGATATATCCCCAAAATAACACAGGGGTGCACTCTTTTCACTGAAATAACAAATAAAGCAGCTGAGGATAGTCTGGTGAACAAAAAAACTCCTAACAATTTTCCCTATGGAGGTACTAAGCTGTTTCTTTAATACTCAAATATATCAAAATGGTGCTTAGGCATGTCTAGTCAGAAAATGTTGTCTAGTGCCACGCTGCTTCAGACAAAGAAATCATTTACAGCCATATCTTCTCAAATTCCCGTCGCTCTTAACCAGTAGTTCATAGTTACAAACAACAGAAACTCACATGCCTTTGGGCACTTGCGTCAAAAAGCTTTTACTGAGAAGGGGTCAACACACTCAGAGCCAGCAAAGCACTGCTGATGCAGAAAACTTTGTCATATTTAGTCAGTGTGTTACAACAAAAAAAGAGCCATTTGGGAAGGGCTCCGTCTTACAGTTCAACTCCATCTGTTCACCTCCACTGGCACCGCAACACACAAAACATCAGAAAAAGATTCTTTGTGGAAAAGGAAAACAAATCAGGGCTGAAAACTTGTAATACATTGTTATTAGATTAATCTTAGGGGTAGACATCCACATGAAGGAAAATTAGTAGGAAAGGGACAATCTGCCATAAAAGCCTACTTGGGAACCAAGCAAAACACTGAATGTCTGGGTCTGCTTGTGTACGCAGCAGGTCAGTGGCAAAACCAAAAACAAGGTGTAGGTTTGCCAAGCCTCAGCTCTGCATCCTGGTGCAAGAAACAAAATAAAAAAGAGCGTCTACAATATTTAGTCTTCTTTATGGCTGAAGTTTATTAAAGCTTCTTTATAATTTGGTTTTGGGGCTGAGGGGCTTATATTCCTATTGATTTTAAAATATCTGCCAGTTTTCTTACAATTCTGCTCTACTGTTAAGTACAAAGGCTGAATTTCTGCTTACAGCCCACACATTATTTGCTTTTCTCCTTTGAGTTTTGGAGCCTTGGAGTTTATACTAGCTTTTCATTAAGGTACTTGAAAAGTGACAGATACTTATGAAAGGATGAACTGCTCCATTAAGTGCACTCATGTATTGGTAGCCCACAGTCCACTCATATCACTGATCCTTTCAGATTACTGGATTCGATGGGAGGTTTTCTATATTGTTCATTACTTACCAACGAAAGACCATTAAGAGATTGCAACACTGGCAAAATCAAACTTTCAGAAGTTAGGGAATAACACATTTGCAGTTAATCAGAGAGCCTAAATTTTGACAGGTTGTGTTCAGGCTAGACATGAAATGGAGAAGGGCGGGTGTGCAATGTTGCAGAATGAAGGATATTTGGGAAATCCCAGGACTGGCACTTCCTAATTTCTAAGTGTTAATTATGTAACCAGATCTAGCTTCATATGAATCAGGGCCCTGGGGAAGAAAGAGTCCATGACGAAGGTAACTGAAGATCACAGCAGAACACCCAGACTGGCTGGATTTGGGTTGGCTAGACAGACAAATATCTGGCATTTCCTAACCTCAGAGGACTTGGTTTTCCACCTAAAAAAACCAAGTGTGAGTTTCAAGCGTGCATTGCTAATTTACTTTTTAAAGAAAGCCTACTCTGTTCACATGCAACCACGTCTTCCTCATCAATGGGGCATCAATGCTGACCACTTGTGATAGCTACACAGAAGCCAGCTGCTGGAGAAACCAGATCAACAGTCTCAGCTTCCAGCCACACACGCCTTGTTGCCAGTGGCGAGAAGAGGTGGAAGAGGGGGTAGAGAGGGCTCCTAATATGGGTCAAAGGAGGGAGCTACTCCCAGCCCCCTTTCTCCGGAGAGCAGCTCCAGCACCCCTGTAACCTCTCCTGCTCTGATGGCTGCAGTGGAGCTACTGGCACGCCAGTGTTGGCTTGTGGTGCTCGCAAGCTGCCATAGCTTCCCCGAGCTGCAGCAGGGAGAGGTGGGAAACATCTCTGGAAAAACAATTTTGCGAGACAGAAGAAATGTGTATTTTTCTATACTAAGAGCTCCCTCCTTTTTTTCCTGCCATGTACATATATATGTGCATGCTCCTCACGTAGCCCTATTTCAAAGCCCTGTTGGAAACACCAAAGATGTTAAAACTTCTCAGGATGAACTAACAAGAACCTTTTGTACCGAACTGGGTCAGAGCTCCCAGGCGAGCAGGCAGGCCAGCTGCCACCCCAATGATTAAAGCAATAGAAGATACAGCCTACCACAGTGCACCAGGCTGGAGAAAAGGTTCCTTCTGCATTTCCTTCTTTCCTCCAGCACGTACCCATGTATGGGGTGCCCATTGCTGGTCCAGATTATCCCAATAAAAGTGCTACCACTGACTTTATGATGAGAGAAACCCTCAGCAGGGTTCTTATCTGGTCTCCTTGAATGGATCAGAATTTTAAATGCGCAAAGCAAACGCTGAGTTTTTGCCACAGCTATTACAGGAAGAAAAAAGAAAAATGTCGCGTAATAGCACATTTCTCTCTCAAGAAGCTTTGATGTCAGGAAACAAAATACCCAAGTACAACTATTTTTCTAAGTTGTTCATCTCTGGGGCTTGCCAGAGGAAGGTCTTTTTTGCCTCTCAGACCACCACAAAGTTGAAGCACGGAGAACAAGTGATCATCCACATGACTCTTCTGTGAAAGTTCTGGATTTTCCAAATGGCCATTTACAGTTAGATGTTTATTCATTTTTCCAGTCAGTGAGCATTACAAAAATAAAGGACAGAAAAACAGAGGTTATGCTAATAGTTCCCAAGTGACTATCAAGAGCCTGCAGCTTCAGTCTCTGATGCAGATGACAGCAGATTTTCTCTGGACAGCTAAGGGAAGACACAGCCTGGATTTGTGAAATTGTGGACAAGATAATTTGTTAAATTTTTATCTACAAAGATGTATCAACAATTGGGTTTTAGGTGATTCTTTGAATTATTGGTAGCATTCACCACATTCTCTGACAGACATCATCTGTAATAGTTGTAGTGAGGAATTTTCCATTGGAGCTGAAAAGCCTGTAGGTGAGAAAATACATTAATAACTCCAAAAATATCTTTCAGTTCAAGGAACAGTATCAAATTCATGATCTTCTGACACTCAGATATATTCTGTAGTTGAGATCTGACATTTAGATTGGTTTTATTTTTTATTAGATTTTCTGTCTTAAGAAAAAATCTAGTCAAATTAGTCAAATTTTGTGTACTTGACTAAATCCTGAGAATGAGGGCCCATTTTACTGCTCTCAGCATAATTCACTGAAAAATCCAATATGTAGTCTTGTTCCAGCAGGGCTAGAATAAATTATACCTTGCTTCCTCATTGGGTTGTTGATAATAGATAAGCATCAATATGAAATGTAAAAACCCTTCTTTGTGATTTCTACTTTTTGCAAGCCTCAGAAACTTCTGAACAAAACACTCCAGCTTGATGAGCCATGCCAAAATGAAAGCACTCATGGACACAAGGTTGTATTGTTGGGCAAATGCACAGAATTGTCTTCAATAGAAACCTTTCTGCCTAAGTCTCACTATGCTTATCATATTATTTGTCATGTGAATTCACCCTGTATTTTTTTCTGCTTTCCCAAGTAAGTGTAAAACAAGCAGTTGGATTGGGAGGACCTTTGGTATGTCCATTCTTGTGTTCTTCTACATGTACCTGTTCCTATTATGACTTTACGTCATTCTGTTGAAGTGAACCTGGTGAAAAGTTGTGCTGGGCTCTTCATATTTAAACACTTGATTTTCCATGCTGTATAATTCACAAAGCTGAGGGAAGTTAATGTGAGAATTTCTATTTCTCCATCACAGATCTTTGACACTTCATTGTCTTTCTGAACGTTCACCTACAAAACTGCTTCCTTGGAGTCATGCTTTTTCATTCATTTGCATTCAAAGACCCACTGGAGAAGCTCGTTCCAGTTCCATTGCCTCCCTATATTTTTGTTTTCACCCTGTTTCCTCCTTTCAATAGAAAATTAGCTTGGGATATTCTTTTGCTCCCATCTCTTTCCCAACTGCATCATGTATCCTTCCCAAACTAGTGTCACGTGCCTTTCTGGTCTAACAAGTTGGGACTAAAAGAGCTACCTGGCTTGTTTATTCTCATTCAGGGTGGATTTTTTTTCCCCACATATAGGTACAAAGTAAAATGTTTTGTGGAAAACTGTTATAATCAACTCTACTCTTCAGAGTTATGAGGTAGCACAAGCAAAGGAAAAATACCAGCACAACTCCTCCTGGACCTGAACCACCCTTGGACACAACCACCTAAGCAATACTGTGGCATTGTGCCTGAGCTCCTTAGCTTTGCTGGACCTAAACTGACTCACATACGATCATCTCAGCTCTCTGTAACCACTGCACTGGTTGATCTGCAAACCAAATTGTCTTCCCATACATAATGGACAACTGACTCTTGGCTTTATCAAGCTAACTGGCTGCCTCATCTGAAAGGTTATTCAGAAAAAATGTTGAACTTGTTTTTTTTCTCAATAGATGCAGTAAGGAGCATCAAATGAGAACAATCAAGGTCACTAAGGACAACCGGGCAACACTGCAGTCACCTCCCTACATGAAAGACAGTGGTGAGACTAAAGCCTCCAAGTTAAATAGCTGTGGAGTTTGTCAAGAACACTATATGCTGCAATAAGCTAAACCAGTGGACCTCAGGACTGTTGTCTAATGGAATGCAAACCAAGAAACGCATATCGTTGTGTGCTGAAAAATTTCACTGGTAAGAAGTGTAACACTTCAGTATGAAAGGCACTCTCTAACTGAGATGCAGCATGTCATAAATCGGCTTTTAGGATATAGGATGTAGAATTAGTTGGCATTTGAGCCTAAAATTCATAGAAAGTTATAAATACTTCAAATGCAATTGTTTATTTAAACAGGCACACATATCTAGCAGGCTACAAAACGAGGGTAACTAGGCACTGGAGCAGGGTAGTTGTTGGGTTTTTGGTCAAGTGGGTTTTACTCACTTGAAGTAGCTAAATAGAGTTGCTCCATCTTCCCATCACCACCAGCAGCTGTGAGAAGGAATCGTTCAGTAAAATTCCAAGGCTTGTGTTACGTAGGAGGCCAGCCTGGATCACTGTAATGATCTCTGCTGTTTTTAAAAGCTCTGAATACTCTGTGTAATCCCTGTAATTAATCTAGGTCCATAGGTTTCTGTTTACGAGTCAGTTATTTTGACTGTCTGTATCAGGAGAAATAACTAGTTGCAGCCCGTCAGGGTTTATTGAAAGTAGGGAATTACTATTTGGAGCAAAGTCTGTTTCTAAAAAGCCTGCTGTATAAGCCTATGCTCTTTGGAAACACCAAAACTGATCTCTATGACACATCCTATTTGCTGAAAGTTTACGGTAGATTGACTCATGCAGTTTTATGTTGTGCTCTGTTTAAAATACTTTTTTTTTCTGTTGGTTGAGTGGTAGCTGTTTCAGTGGTTACCTTTTGGTTTGATGGTTTGTTTTTGTAGGGCAGAGAAAGTTTACCCAAATTACGAGCAGTTGCTAGTACTGCCTGAAGAAAAATGTCATCCTGACATTGATTTCTTTGGGGAATGAATCATGCAGCTATGTAACTTTTAGCAATGCTGTCTGTCTAGATTTGTGATCTTTTTTCTTTCTTCTAGTACAAGGTTTGTCACTTGAAACAATGCATGATGTCTCATCTTAAGCATATTTATAGTTTTCCCTCTGTTTACTAACAGTTCTCTCCTGTGTGTCACTCATGTCTGGCATATGCATCATCAGGAGTTCCATTTCAGTATAGAAACCCGTAATTTCACTTTATATTTTGTCCATATGCATCATTTTTGTGGCTGTGTTTTGTCCATAATGGGGCATTACAAGGAGGCCTTCTTAATGATAGAAACCATAATGTGTCCCAAATATAGCACAGTATGGGTAATTGCAGACAGGAGTTTAGGGGTATTTTTGGATTTGACAATTAATGACTGCCTGCATGAAAGTTTTAATGCATTACATCACATAAAAAAACCACCAACAGAAAGCCAGTGGCACATTCCTTTGGAGAGTTCCCTTGAGCTCAGCTAATCCAAAGAAAATCAAAATATCCAAATCTTTAAATCAGTACAAACAGAAAACCTAAGTAATGAATGTAGCTTTATGGATTTCTTCAGGCCAGATCCTGCTCACTTAGGAGGAAAGGGATGAGGAATCCCAGGAGCAGCAAAATCAAAGCAACAGATGTTTCTAGGCTGATTCTAATCCCATATAATTAGAATAACAGATAAATCATAACTTCTTGTTTTCTCATCCCTTCTTTCTTCTTAAGATTGCTTGATTCCTTCGTATCCTTGCTGTATTACTGTGTGTCTGTTCCTTACTATTCATTAAGTGATGGTTAATGCAAATCTTTGGAGGTATACAGCCATCCTGTTTGCCATGCTGTTTAGAGGCTCTAGACAATAAATCTCAGTTCTTGCCCTTTGCTTCCTTGAAAAAGGGCAGCTCAGCATGCAGTTTGTGCCTCCATTGCCCTCCTCACAACAGCATGGAGAGACACTCACTGAACATGCACCTGTCCGTACAGCAGAGCATGATGGTGGGTACAGTCATCACATCTGAGGGAGTCGGCACTGAGGGTACACTGGCATCCACACAGAGGGAAAGACTTGCAGTTACTGACTCATTCCACGCCACAGATCCTTCTTAAAGGAAAACACATGGTGTCTGTGAATCTTTCCTAGTGCTAACAGGCAGTAATTAAGATCAATTAAGTATAGAAATTTAAAACAAAAAAAGTTATCATTGAAAAGAGGCCAGTTCCAGCTGGGGAACTGGCACAGGCAGCATCGAACAGGATGCCAGTCTAAATCCACTTCCAGTGCTCATCTGTACCCTTGTGAAATTGGCTTCCCACCTCCGTAAGCAGGCACGGTGCCATCCTACTGCATGGGTACCAGGGTGGGCAGCCAAGTGTGCGTGCACTGACTGTGGGCAAGAAGGGCACGAATCCAAGCCCAGGCATGTGGATGCTACAGCATGACTGAAGCCTGTGCACAGATTCAATGATAAATGGACCGTGTCAGCAGCATGAAGCTGGAATCACCTCCAAGCTCAGACAAACAGGCTCCTCCACTCTGTGAAGTCATTCCTGTTGCCAAGGGATCAGGACATATATCGCACAAGTAAGAAAGTGGAAGGAGAGGAAGGAGAAGAGCAATTGGAGATTTCTTAATGATGGGGTGTGCACTCAAGATCTGAAAAGTCTTTATTCTTTGTATGAGGTCATCGGTTTTTGGAAAGAAAACATCTGATCTGTGATGAAGCACTGTGGATGAATTGCATGGCAAATCTCTTCTGTGCTATAAAGCCAAGGGCCAGTTAATATTAGAGGTAATCTCTTACCATTAATCCAACTGCTCACAACTTCAGGTTTATTCTTAACTGCTTCTGTCTGGTTATGCCCCAAGGGGTAAGACCTCTCTACTGCAGTGTAGGGCAAAAAACCTTCTAGGATCTACTGTTTCCTTCCAGCACATGCTGCTCTGACCAAACTGCAAGCACTGTGAATCCCACAATAAAGTTGGAATCTCCAAAACCCTTGGAGAAAAGACAATGATACATAATGTTTTACTGACAGTTGGACATAGTCCGATGCTGTCCTTGGAACTGATTTAATGTTACCTCTAAACTTATATTAAACCAAACCATGCACCAGTTTTTGGTGATGAGAAATACTGTGCTGATTTATGAGCCTTTCTTCTATATCTGTCCTTATATTGCTGTACTTCTATTGCTGTAGCCAGAGAGCAGGTACAATAAAAACCAAAGCATCCAAGCAGGTGTCACTTCCTATGTGGGGATGAGACAAACAAAAACTTCAAGTTTGGAGGAATCTTGCCTTGGGGAAAAATGCTAAAAACTCAGTGGTTCCCAACAGTTCCCATCAATGACAAAGTAATTTCTGTTCAGAAATCTTTTTATAAGCCCTATAGCTCAATTTTTAATTTGCCAGGGGTGGCTCAACACTGGTTCCAAGTGATGTGAACTAGTCCACATGGTAGAAATCACAGCAGTCCTTTTATTCAGCATGTGCTAGTGATGTACTTTACATGTTAAACTAAAACCCAGGCATGATGACACCACATTGTATATCTAAGCAAGTATTCACAATTCAGAGACATGCATATGAAGTGGGAACCGGAATCCAGACTTCCAGTTTCCAAATCACAGTCAAAAGCTCCAGAGGTATTAGCAATAATCAGAACTGAGCAGAAAAATACCTTCATTTTTTATCTTTCTTCATTACACAAAACTTGAAGTTGTAAAAAGTCTAATTCATTAACAGGTTAATAAAAAACAAAACAAACAGCTTTCCGAGTACGAACTGAATGAAGGGTTGTTTTCCTTTGGTTTTGTTAGGCTGTTAAGCAACAAATACATCACCATGATCACCCTCTCTCCCCTTCACTAGCAAACAGTCTGGCAGACAGTAACTAGGAAGGTGGAAGAGTGAGGTTCTTTTTCTTGCCAGAAAGACACCCACACAGACATGAAACCAATGTTGCGATACACATTACACAACTCTGTGCATCCCCAAACACCAGGAGGTAAGATAAGAGTTCACTGAGCAGGACCTGAGACACATTTGGTGGCAGGGTTCAGGCAGAAACCAAGGCCAGGGGCTCCCAGAGCAGCAAGTCAGCTCCTTCGGAGCAGTGAGCAGCCACTGTCACCGCTGAAGGTGTCCAACAACACAGACAAAAGAAAAAACAGTCTGGAATGCTTGATTTAGACTATGCACATGTTATCTCATACCTATGGATTAGGAGGGAGGTTTCAAGCTTTCTCTGGTTTCCTGTGGATCCTTCCTTGTTCATTGTTTTCCTCTCTCATGTTCCTCACACCCTTGCCGACCCTTTTTGCTGGATAAGCTCATAAGCTTTCCAGGGCAGGTAACTGCCTCCTGGTTTGTTGGGATTTCTTATGCAAAGTGCTGAAGAAAGTGCTAAAAACTGTTTGGCTCTGGCTTTTCTTTTTTTTTTTTTTTTTAAAGTGTACATGAGAGTTCAAAGTGAAAAAGAAAAAGAGAGAAACTAAATAATTATAGACCTATATAACCTATAAATGAGTGTGCTCAACAAGAAAGCCAAATGAGTAATGCAAGGCAGAGCAGCTGAATGCTTGGACCAGGAGATCAAGGTCCCACAGGACTGACAGAGCTTGTGCTTTGGAGTTCTGTCATTGCTCTGCATGATAAATAGGTTTCATATAAAATCCACAGGTCAGCACATCACCCTGGTACCACATACTTATTTGCGTGCTTTATCCTGGGCACAAGCTTAACATTTGCCATCTCTTGTGACTCCAACTTCCACCCATCACATGGCTTTCTCCAGAGTGCTCCACACAGTTCACCACTTCATGGAAGGGTTGTGAGCGTGTTGGAAAGCAGAGCTCAGCTTTGCACTAATAGAAGGCTTCATACAAGGCTCTGTCAGTCTGCTCTTCAAGGTCAGTGACTTTTCTGTTCTCTTAAAAAAACATGAAAGAGAGCAGGATCAAATTTTTCAGTTTCTCGTGGTGTGGAATATACCTGTTCTGTTGGGGCAACTTGTGCACGACCTAGAAAGCAAATTCCAAATACTGCATGCCAGTTCTATTTCAGTTCACAGCAATGTGTTCAGGTCTGTTTCTAAATATAGATACATTCATTAGCTATGCAATCATCTGTTTAATTGCTTACAATTATTTTTTAAATTTTTTTTTGAGAGAGAAGCCTCAAACCAGAATGGGAAGGGCATAACTAGGCAGGACAGAAGTGTGATTCCAGGTAGAATGTTATATTTGATCCCTGTTTCTGCAGCCCAAAGTAACACCTCTCCAAAGAACAACAGCGATGTTCAAATTCCAGAGCCAGAACTAAGCTCTGTGGCTCAAGTATAATGCGATCTCGAGGAGGAGAGTGAAGGAGAACTCTAAAAGGCAGAAATGCCTGAGATAAGAATGTAAAAATCCAAGGCTGGGTACATGCCCATAATCTCTCATGTGTAAACAAACAGTTAAATTTGTGTCGGGGAGCAGCATGTTCAGTTTTCTGAAGAAGACGTGTTTCCCAGAAGGAACTACATAAATATTTATGAAAATGAAGCAGGAAATATTTTCCCAGGGTAGGACGCTGTTCAGCACTGCACCAGGTCAGCAGAAGCTGGGGTTTATTTTGTCAGTTTTCCCCTGGAATTGAATCATTGACCTCTTGTTTGCAAAAAATCTGTTCTGACACAGGAAGAGGCTGCACTTACATAAACACAATTACAAACCACACTGAGTATTTCACTTTCTATCACATCTCTGAATGCATATGTGAATGCCTTACTTTTTTTGGACAGCCTCTCCGAGTGATTGCATGGAAAACAACAGCAATAGGTATCTGGTTTAGGTCTCTCAGGAAGGCTGATGCCATATGAATAAAGTCAAAGGTGTCTTCAGCAGAATAGGGAGCCTGCAGGCTAACTGCCAGAGACATATTCTCTATCAAAGTGTTCACAATCAAAGAGCTTATAACACATTCACTGTGAGCCAGTAAATTCTTGAAAAGTGCCAAAGTTAAAAATGCAGAGTTGTAATGCAGTGCTGCCCAAGTGAACAGAAGTTACACACAATTGAAGTCTCTTTTAAAAAAGTGGTACAGGGTTCAGTACTGCACGTCATAAAGCGTCCAGCAGCTCTCTGAGTCTGTGGTCTGCAACCCAAGCTCCTTCTGAAATTTCAGTGCTGACCAGCCGTTCTGCTTCCTGGGCACCAGCTGTCTCCAAATCCCTCCTGCCTCACAGTAGACACTTCCAGCTGGAAGCTGGGACAGCTTTTCTGTTTAAGGGCTAAAAGTTGAGGAGGATATGAGTGGGAAATGAGAGGCTGGAGTATTCCAAGAAGGGGTTGTAAGCTCTAAAGCAAACCTAAGGCTCTCCTAGAGCACCATCCCTGTGTCAGGGAACACTCATGCCTATCCCTCAAAGTACTCAACAGAGAGTCAAACTCACTAGCAGGAAAACAGGGAGATCACAGTTGATAGGAGAACATGTATTTCTACACTACTGAGGCTGATGAAGGCCCTCAAATATCCAAGAAGAATTGCCTACAATTATTAGAGTCCTGCAGACTATTTACTGAACATAGAAGCAAGGAGATTTTGGAGAATTTTGTCCTTTGGTTCTTTTTGTTGGTTATTTGCAGGCATATCCAAGGTCTAGTCATTGTTTATATCTTACTCAGAGGAACAACAACTAGTGGAGACTGTGTTTACAGGCTCAAGTAGTCATTGAGTGGTGTCAAAGCCAAAAATTACATTTACAAAATAGCCCTAGGTTTACCTTCCTTCCTACACTTGGCAAACCACATGTTACTGCTTCTCCTCTTCCATTCTCCCTCTAAGCTTTGCCACCATGATTGATGTTTTCGGTACGACAGAATGAAACACTCCAAATTGTGAGGACCGCTGATACCAGGAAAACTGAAACCATCTAGGATCCCAAAGCAGAGAAATATTGTACATTGGTTTTTCTTTTACTTCAGATGCCCCCAGATTTATTCAATACGGTAAAATACAGAAGAGGAAAGTTCTCCTTAATACTAAATTTAGATTAGAAAGGATGCCAACAGACTCTCAGCACTTCTGGCTGAATCGACCCATGGTTATAAGCAGGATATATTAACCCAGAGTCCAACCACAGGATCTGGAACTCTACGAATTACTGAAACTGACTGTAGATCTGGCCACCTTTTGATGAACACCAGTTCAGGATGTTGTCTGTACTTCTTACAGTCTATTGACATTTAACTACTAAAAGTTGAAGAATAAGCAAGTGAAGGTCATACAAATTGCCAAGGAAGTACTTGGACTCCAAGGAGGCAATGCACTACACAAAGGTGACCTGACTGCTGCGTACCTCAAAGGAACAGAATCTTTCAGGATTTTCTTTTGTGTCTTTGCTGGGTTTCCTTGTAAAACATTCACACCCTAGGAAATACTTGCTTTATGTCTTCTATATCTGGACAACGCTGCCTAGTTTGTTTTTCTCTCTTGCCTACAGACATTTCTCTAAGCCTGATTCAATGAAAATTAACATGCACAATAGGCAATAGCGCCTCATTAAATCACCATCAGCAATGAAGCTGCTTGAAGATTTTTCAATTAAACTGGTTGATAAATACTGTTGCCAAACCCCAAACTTTCCATGCTACTTTATCAGTTTTGATGGATTGCCTGTTAAGGCAGATTTCCTAGCTCCAGGTCAGGATTTCTTGTCCAACATACAGGAAGACATAACTGATTAACAAACAGCCTTGTAATAATACAACTTTAAGGCTCTAGTGCAAACACTGGTTTGAATTAGGCAGAGAAATAATTTGAAACTGGATCTCCTACATTTTAAGTAAGTGCCTTCATTACCAAGTTCCTGGATATATTAAACTTCATTTCTCACTATGGTTTAGGGGATTTGTGATTGTCGGGGGGCGGAGAGAGGAAGCAAGTAGAATCTTAAATTTCTTTTCTAATGTGGAAAGAGAACATTTGTAAATTATCACACCAATAGTAATATAAGAAAAATGTTCCCTGCTTAGTCTTGGTCGGTGACTGAAGTGGTTAAACGAATGGTTTCCTCTCTCACTTACACTTACCCCTCTTTATCCCTGATAAATAACAAAGAAGTCACTGTAAGTCTCTCAGTGCTGAGGAACAGATAGCATCATTCACGTCAGTTTGGCAACGTTTCCCAAAATGCCTCCTCCAAAGCTAAGTACACTAGCTTCCCACTCCTACGCTCTCTATTCTTGCTCTTACATTGACCTTCTGCTCACAAAATGGAAAGTGAAGAGAAGAAAAAGATAAATAAAACAGATTTACAGTACACAAGTCCAAGGAACAGTGCCCAACGCAAATCACAGAGGAACAAATTTATTCCTAGTACAACTCTATCTGTAATCCTGTGGCCTTCTCTTTCCTCTCCCTCTAGCTGTGGTGTATCTTATCAAGGCCACATTTGAGGGTGTTAGTTAGATGACATTCTTTAGGGCAGAGACCACTATTTAGTTCTGAAAATTGATGTATACTGTTGAAAAAAAAAAAAAGAAAAAAAAAGGTGTTTTGGAAAGTAGGACAGTCTGTGACCAGACTAGAAAGAGGAGTGTCTTGACCGCTCTTGGGACTTTGGCCAACATGTCATCCCAAATGAAAGCTCGAAATCAAAGCCTTTCTTCAGCTTTTAAGAAAAGCTATTCACTTTTACATCAGTGCTGCTACTTATTCTGTCTACTGAAAGGCTGAAGCATTTTAGGGCTAAGGATCCAACACTCTCTTAAATAATGAGGAAAGGATCTCAAAAGCTATTCTCATAGGAAATACTTTTTTTTTTTCCTCTAATGGAAAACAAACATGCTCTCATACACCAGGCAGTTCAAAAGCATAGTTCAGCTTTTCAAGTAGCTGTCTCCTTCACGGTGTGAGAAACCACGGTTAACAAAATTCCTAGAAAGATTATAAATGCTCATCTCCCCTTTCTTTCCTGCCAGGCTACCCTGAATGGTCTGCTGTCCCTGGTTGCTATGCTCTCCCTAGGAGAAAGATAGAGTTCTTCCTAGGAAGGGATTGCACATGGATGGATATCTGTCACAGCTCCTTCCAAGAGGATATATGGTGGTTTTGCATGCTACCTGTTCTTCCATCCAAGAGGACTCCTACACCTGGTTTCAAAGTCCCAGCACCCAACTGAAAATCTGACAGCTACCTCCTGTGGATTCAAATTGGGAACAGCTCCCTGGACAACCCAAAGATGGTGTTCTGCTGGGACCTATGCGACACCACTGTCCTGATATATGGCCTGTATAGGGGAAAGGTGATATGAGAGGAGGTACTGTGGTCATTCAAGCTCATCCTTCTCTGTGGCTTTAGTCCTGAAGTCTGTCCTACTGTACTATGTCTACCAACATACTCTGGGCTTAGAGCAACCATTGTAGAGGAATCTATAAGCATAAAACCATCAGTTCTGGGTTTGTGACTCAAACACCCATTGATGGCATCAACTTTTTGTTTGCTACTCTGGGGACCGTGGGTACATGGCACTCAAAAGGTGTGAAATAGCACCAGTGACTTCCACCCACGGCAGACTGGCAGCTCATCTGTTGTCACTAACAATCTCCTTGGAGGAAAGCTTTTGTGGAAAACTCTCTCTACATGTTATATGGAGTCTGCATTACTTTTCTAGCACTCAACCAGCCACAAGTATCCTATAACTAATTAGTACTCACATGGATACAATACTGAAGTCTTTTGTCTATTGAATAAGTGAAAAGCTGGGCATGAAGAGTCAGTGCCGAAAGGAAAAAAATATGACAAAAGAGATGTTCCCATATATTGAAGAAATTTTCCATGGCAAAACCAGCTAAACGTCTCACAGATAAAAGATAAATTGGAATAAACAGCTGTCAGTGTTAAATAAATATCCTGGATAATGTGCAGGACAGAAATAACTACAGCATCGTCAAACTCCTTTCTTCACTTATTTTAGCTGTTCTTGCATGTAGCTCCCAATCTTTGCACTGCTTCAGTTAATGGAGCATTTATTTTTGAGTCGGCTGCATTTGTTAAGACTGTAACAACGAAAGGCATTTCCTGAGAAGCTGCAAGGATGAGCAGCAAGAAAGAACAACAGCTAAGGAAATACGGGACCCTAGTAGTGTTTTTTATCTTTCAAGTTCAGATTTTTGGTTTTGATGTTGACAATCGACCTACAACAGATGTCTGCTCGACACACACAATTTTACCTGGACCAAAAGGTGAGGAATATCACATTGCTAATGCTGAGACTAGTACTGGTAAAGGCTGATTTTTAAAAACAGAGACATGGAGGGCTAGTGGCATGGGCTGGGGATGAAAGATGTGAATTTTTCCAGACTGTACAAACATGTAGAAAAGTGGAACTATGATGGAGAAAAGTGATGAAGCGTGGAGATTTGTATTTTCTTTTCTTTAGTTTCAGGAACAGTGTCACATATTCTCATATAACTTAGAGGTGTCCTTTTGCATCTTTCTCCAGCCACATAAATCCTCTCTTCTTGTATTTGTCATACAACCAGTACAGCTAAGCAGCCACAAACTGAACGACTTGGTCTAAAAGTAGGCACCTATTGTGAACTGTTAATTGTTCACTTTTCACCTACAGGTAGGGAGAGAGATGCAATATTTAAAATGCCCAAACTGCATTATTTCCAAATGTTTACTTGTAAACACAGCTCTGCTGCATTCATCAGACCTGATCTGGCAGCTCTTATTGAATTAAATAGGATCTTTGCTACTGATTTCAACAAGAACTAGATCAGCTCTGGCATGTGCAGGTCTTTTATCTGCAAAACACTTTGCAAATATCTGGAACCAAATTTTCTGCATTAACTTACTTTTTGTGTCACACAACTAACGTCAATAGAATTGCCTGGAGGGTATCTCAGCCAAAAATTAGATCCATGACGTACAAATCTATCTTGCAGTGACAGATCTAAAATATATATTTCATACCATGGCTATTGCAGGTCGAACTATTGCTTTCTTTTTAGCAATTCATTGTATTTTTCTATAGGCTACAGACTGGGAAAAAAAATGCAACTGATTTAAATTTTAAGCAGAAAAAAGATTATCAACTCAAAAGCAGTGCTACAGACTCATTTGTTTTTATGATGGATTATTCAAATGCATATTGCTTAAAGGACCATTTTTTAATCAGCAAGTTAATTTCTTTATGATTACAATCCAGGCTTAAACTTTTGCTGCCACAGCATAAATGCAGAGATGTAATGATCCCCAAGGGAGCTAGTGGGAGTTTGTTTAGTTAGTATCTGAATAATGGCAGGCTGGAGAACAAAGTGTGACAGAACTGTGTTTAACAAGTCACGAGGCTAATGAGGTGGTCTGGTGACAACATAAGAGTAGCTGGGACTCCAGCTGGTTTCTTTGGTCTAGCTTGCACACAGAGCATTTAAAGGTTAGATACTATGGTTCTTTGCAAGCATGATACTGAGAAAGACAGGATTTAGTCATTACCAGTCCTGCTGCCTCCTGAGTGACATTAAGGCAAAGAGGAGCCAAACAGTATAGTGGCACAGTCCTCACTGCTACCATGACCAAGATCCATGATTGGTAAAAGGAGTAAATCACCTCCAAATTACTGGCTCACATCTATTTCAGGTCATCAAATACATTTTGCAGTCTACATGATATGGTCCTACAGGCTAATTTCAGTTCCTACCACAGCTAAGCTCATCCGGGACAGTTACATGAGGCTCTCAGTGGCACTGGTTGTTTTGACTGCCAGTCAGCTGAGCAATTACAAACTGAGCAGGCTGGGTGTGTGAACTGCCCTATTACTCTGCAGCATCCCTTCTAGTCAAGGATAGAGCATGCTGACCTAATACGGCAGAAGAAAGTCTGTCCTGCTGCCAGTTTTCCTCTATCCATCTTATGCCTACAGACTCAGAGAACATGATCCCCAGCCTACGACCACACCATAGCCACAGGCAACACTTTACTGCTCAAACCTTAACCCTAACACCGGGAAAGCCTCTGGCTTTTGTTGCTGTTTTATTTCCTGTGCCACATCTCTCGTGCTCCTTTGTCCACCATTCTCCTGAAAATGGAGTTGGACCCACCCTGCACAAGTTTCACCCCCTCACCTCCATCTGCTCAGCATCTTCGACTATGGGGGAACACAAAGAGACTCACACAAGACAGAGGTGCTGAGCTGGCACAGTCCATTGGCCAATTTTTTCTACCACCACAGGCCAGATTCCTGTTGCAGTAACATCCTCCTACCATGTGAACATGGGAGTGACTAACGGGCCAAAGCAACTAGAATTGCGAGGAATTAAAAAGTATTCAGTACCTGTAAGACTCCTTACACTGTCCCACTTCACCTATCCCAGTGCAAGGCACAAGCTGTCCTGTGGGCTAGATCCAGACTGTGGGCTACAAGTGAGATGGTCCCTGGTGCTATGCAGCAGCAGTACTGCTGTTCCCATCACACAGCACAATGGAGAGGACAAAGCGCGGGTTGGAGAGGCTCACAATGTATAACCCTTTATTCCTGGCATTATTGGAGCTTGTATTATTCACTTCATCATCTAGGCGTTCACAGTTGCTACAGGAGCAAGCACTCAACCTCTCCACATGCTCACCCTGAAAAGCACCTATTTAAAAAGGGTCATTAGTGTTGTGAAAATCAGCCACTTCTTGTACAAGCTACATGTAACTTGTCCAAGTTAATTTGTGCAGGTCAAATTCTTCCCTTTCAAAAACATACTCTTTGTTATACTCATACTTGAGGTATCACAAGAGAAGTATTATATGAGCGATGGGATAAAAAGGGTAATTCCAGGCTGATTATCAGGAAAGTCTGCAAACGAGTTGTGATAGTCCTGTCAGCTCCCCAAAATCATGAGGCCAGAACAGAGGCCTTTGTGCGTAACACAAAAAGCTAGAAAATACTCTGGAGGGATACAGTCTCCCAGGAAAAGAAGGAACGCAGTAAGTGTCCTGTAAGCTTTTTACACTTTCTGTTGCAATGATTGAAGTCAGAATGAAATAAACTGCTCAGCATTGGAAACAAATAGGAGTTTAACTCTGACCTCTGGTGGTTCTGCAACCACGCACTTTGCAATCCCATCCATCTATCATCTCCTACTTTTCCATCACTGGTGCAAGCAAGGGAAAGTTGAAGTCTGTAAAGAACTATGTGAAGAAATTTCTTAAACAGCCATGCCAGAAAAAGGGAAAAAAAAAATAAAATCAAAAGCTGGCACTCCTCTCTCAGTTTCCTTTTCTAGGCAATGCACAGGTCTTTTCTCAGAAAGAGGGGGTTATTTTAATGAGCATAGCCCTAATGCAATGGCTATCTTCTTCTGCCTTCCTGAAAAAGCTTTTGACATACACAGCAAGCTGGCTTATATAGCAGTTAAAAATAGAAATCTGTGAGGCATTTTCTAGGACTCTTATTGAAATACCCAAGATACCAACAAAGAAAAAAATAATAGGTACTTTGGACAAAAAAAAAAAATATTTTCGGCATTCGTAACTAGTGATTTTTGGTGTCTGACCTGATGTATTTAGGAACAACTTGGTCTAAGCTGGACTGCTGTGGCACAGGACCTCTGAAAACTTGTATTAGGTTACACTGATCCACAGCTGAGTAACCAGGGCAACAGAGAACAAGTTCTGTACTCCATTGACTTCTTGGGTCCACAGAGAACAAGATGAAGCATAAGCAAACCAACAAATTTCCCAGGGCAGCCAAGTGCTTGGCCTAGCAGTTAGTCATGGCTCTATTGCTTGCTTTCTACCCTTCCAAACCCTGAAGCAGCCTAGTTGTTGCTGCTGCCAAGAGAGGACCCGAGACTGTGGGGAGGCAGCAGTTAATGCAGCGAGAGCAAAAGCACCAGTTGTTGGTCTGTGCCCTGGCAGCAGCAGGAACACCAGGTTCTGCTCCCCTGGGCTCTGTCCTTTCTCTTAGCCTGCTCTCCTGGAGACTGCAAGCTCTCTTTTGTCTAACCTGCAAAGGAAGTTTTAAGTGGGCTGTTAACATAGATGAGATGGGGTCTGGCACAGTCTGAGTAAAGCAATAAACAACATGAGGGCAGAAATAATGAGAGGGCCCCAAACTGTGACTCCTAAACTCCCATTAAAAGCATGAGCAGGGGGAGAAGACCAGGGTATGGGTTGGCTCTGTGGAAACTGTTTTCATGTGGATTCATGGGAGCTCAGTGCTTCGGAAGACTGCCTCTAGATCTTGCTATCATCTGTCCCAGGTCCCAGCTCATTTCCTTTGAAATCCAGACATGGGAACTTCAAAGGTCTTGAATCAGATCCAGGTTGAGAAACTGGAATAAGATTAAATCTGAAGAACACCAGGAGTTTCCCATAGCAATTTAGATGTAAAATGTTTCCTTATTATTATTTCTGACGAATGATGCTTATGAACTCTATGACATTGGCCGGCACCTCAAAATAGCATTTACTGTGGTCTCCAGTATAGCTGTCCATCTCTCAGCTTTAATTGCACTTACGCAATTCTACTCCTGGAAAATCTCAAACTCTTTCAGAAACCAGATATGCTGTTATCCACATTTTCTTCTGAAAATATAAAATGCCTTACCACATCCTATAGGCTGTTCAAACCTATAACTAAATTTCCCTCCTAGTGCTTCACATTTGACCTAAATAGCCTTTTAATTTCAACACATAATTCTATTTTTCTTTTCTTTTCTACGTCCTCATTTTAGCATACATTACGTTTCTGAAATTTATCAGCCTGAGCTACAAAGCATGTATGTGGGGACTTAAATACATGAATTCAAAAGGTATTGGATCTGTATTTTTCACCAATGTCTGATACTTCACTGAAGCCACTGTAATCCATGGGTCTCTGTGATCATGTCAGAATGGCAGGTGAATAAACTGGGAAAATTAAATCGGGCAGACCAAGTGAAAAGAGAATTAGAAGTAATTCAAATTATTTCTGTGTTATGAAAGAAATAATAGATGTCTCAGTCGCTAACAAAGGCCCACACTTTCAAATAATACAAGTCAGCAGAGCTTCACTGAGCTTACTGAAGGCTAGGGTCTGGCTCATGCAAGGCAACAAGAGAAGAGGGGATTTCCGCTGAAGTTAGTGGATGTTTGTAAGTGAAATGTAGAAAAGTGAGTAGAGAATCCAGTTTATTCTTGAAGATTCTTTCTGTTTCACCAGGGAAGGGCCCCTGCTGTTTAATTTGGAGATGGGTGAAAAAAAGACAAGTCTAAGAATTTGTGAGCAAAATGCTTTATTTCTCACCGTGGAATCTGTGGTGCTTCTTCAGGACACCTGGGAGAGTGGCTCTGGGTGGTGCTCTTGGACACTACAGATGCACTTATCTCTCAGGTTTTCTGCCAAAAAGGGAGGCCCAACATCTTCCTTTTCTCCCACTCTGCCATTTCCTCATCAGGCTTTTCACTGAATTGATTCAGCTCACTCTTTAAAAATGTGTTTTATTTGCCTTCTTGATATTCCTCTGTTCTGTGAGTTGAATTCCTTCAACATAGGGTCAGAAGAGCGCTCACTATCAGCCAGAGGGGAGGGAGGTGTGCAGGCCAGTGCTGGGAGCTGCAGGGAGGAGCAAGGACAGGGCAGAGGATGTGGTATCAGGTAGGCATATGTCGTGAATCCTGTCTGGCTACCCTTACACTGTTTGAAAGCAAGAATCCCTCTGCTACAGGAAATCTGCTACGGATCTAAAAGACACTGAAAGTGAAATTAGAGGAAATCTTGAGGCTTTCCACTGACGTAGCTGTTACGTGCTCCTACAGTGGAAAGACAAACTGAGTTGTATTTGCTTATTTCTTGGAATCTGCGAGTCCCTCTGGTGGCAAAACCTCTCAATAGATTGCGCATGCCAGGTGCTGCAAAAGTTCAACGTGCTCAGGGTCTCTCAGTGTCGATAGGCTCCAGAGCTAATCCTGTATGCTCTGGAGTGCGGAGGAAGGTGTATGGAGCTGTGGTGTGTGCTAATCCTGTGGGTGTAGTGGTAAAGTACAGAGTACAGGGAGCTAAACTTGGGACAGTCCCGCACGTACTGCCTGTTGGGAGGGGTCGCTGCAGTTAAGGGTCTTTGACCTTTGTTTGATTCACAGGAAACAATTTGATTGATCCACTGCAAAAGAGAGGCTTAGAGAGCATTCAGCACACCTGGCCAAGTGTCTCTGTTAAACTCTCCATGGACCCCTGGAGTCTGTAAGCAGAGCTCTGAGTGAAAAAGCTGGACGCTACATGCTCCCAGGGAGACACATGCACAAGCCAGCTATGAGTCTCCTCTCAGCTTTCTCCTGTAGGCATCCTGCTGCCATCCACTCACCCTGATGCAGAGCTCCCTCCACAGAGAAGTGTGGGCTACATAATCCCCAGGATTACATCTTGATTCTCCAAGAACCAGGCTCAGCCCTTGATCACAAGACTTGGGGAGTCATTAAACGTACATCAACATTTTAGCCTGAAAACTTCTTCCACTCGTGAATACAAACCCCATAAATTGACTACAAAAGATTCAGCAGGAAAATCTAAGTCGTTTGAAAGTCAGCAAATACTTACAAATTAAATTCTTAGCAATTGCAGCCTCACAACATTGTGTTTAGTGAAATTCATAAAGAGGCAGAGAACCTTTCAACAGGCTAAAAACTGCTGATGATTAGACCTTCAGCATTCTCCTGAGTTTGTTTCTAGGAGGAAGGACTGAAGTTCTCGCTCAATTACAGTTAAAATTTTCTTACGGCTGCAAAAGTAATTCACTGCTTATGGCTTCTGCTTTCCTTCTACCTCAGTCCCAAGCTGGAAGTCTAGTAATTTGTTGTTCTATGTGTTCAATGTAATAGTCTGGTATTTAAAATCTGCAACACAGAAGAAGTGAATCGGCTTGAGGGAATACTGACAGGGCTGAGAAATGGTCTTGCTTCAGCTACTGGTTCCAGGTACTTCACCCTTGCTTCAAAATCCAGTGCAGTGCACTAGCTATCTGACATCATTGCAACCACCTTGTTTTAAGGTGACAATCTTCTATTTAGGGTAAAACTTAACCTGATGCTGGCCCGAGTGTAAAGCAGGGCAAATGAGAAGTTAACCTCTAGGTATAGACTATAGGCATATCTCATATCAGGATCTCTGTAAGAAAGCTTAGGTTGCACAAATCACCATAATACAAAATTCAAAACCCCAGTCCAAAGTATTGCCAAGATTTAGTTTTAGTTTTCTGGCAGATTACAAAAAAAGTGGCTAATATAGTGGGATGGCCTGTCCACATGAAGTTCCAGAGGGAAGGGAGAGATGCTTATTATAAATTAGAGAGAAAAACAACTCAACCCCTGCCCAAAACAAAGTCTGCAAATCATAGCGAGACCACCAGGGGGGAGCATAACTCAAGAGTTCACATTTCTTGCCAAAAATCTGACATCGCTGCTCACAAAAACTAAAGGAGGACACAATGTATTTATAGTTATAATACCATAGTATCAAGCACTGGGCGTAATCCAGTGTTACATTAACAATGAGATGGTACCACCAATTAATACTGTTTGCTCCTACCCTTGTTTTGTAATGGCCTACCCAATCCTAGCTGCAATATGGGGAGAAAAGCAGGATTTTCCTCTTTACAAATAGGCAAATTATTATAAAATCATAGATCGTTTTGGTTGGAAGAAACCTTTAAGATCAGCAAGTCCAACCGTTAACCCAGTACTGCCAAATCCACCACTAAACCATGTCCCTCAGCACCACATCTACATGTCTTTTAAATACCTCCAGGGATGGTGACTCCACCGCTTCCCTGGGAAGTCTGTTCCAGTGCTTTACAACCCTTCTGGTGAAGAAATTTTTCCTAATGTCCAATCTAAACCTCCCCTGGGGCAACTTGAGGCCATTTCCTCTTGTCTTATCGCTTGTTACTTGGAGGAGGAGACTGACCCCCACCTCGCTACAACCTCCTTTCAGGCAGTTGTAGAGAGTGAAAACATCTCCCCTCACCCTCCTTTTATCCAGACTAAACAGCCCGAGTTCCCTCAGCCGCTCCTTGTGAGACACGTTCTCTAGACCCTTCACCAGCTTCATTGCCCTTCTTTGGACATGCTCCAGCACCTCAATGTCCTTTTTGTAGCGAGGGACACAAAACTGAACACAGTATTTGAGGTGCAGCCTCACCAGTGCAGAGTACAGGGGGACGTTCACCTCTCTAGTCCTGCTGACCACACAAGGTCAGTACAGGCCAGGACGCTGTTTGCCTTCTTGGCCACCTGGGCACACTGCTGGCTCATATTCAACCGGCTGTCAACCAACACCCCCAGGTCCTTTTCTGCCTGGCAGCTTTCCAACCATTCTTCCTCAGACCTGCAGCATTGCAGGGGGTTGTCGTGACCCAAGCGCAGGACTCAATCTTCCCATTTTCCTAGGTAGGAAAACTAAGGCAGAGTGTGGTAGGCTGCTTTATGCCAAGGTGAAACAGGTGATAGATCTTTCTTCCCTTCCTTAGGCTTTTAGAGGGCTTGAGCACAACTTGGGACTACATGAGGTGTTAGCAATAAAAGTTGAGACACTCCCTAATCTCTTAAAATGTTCAGAACAAACTTTCCCACACCTTTTACCCCTTTCATCTGTTGGCTCTCAGTCCGATGGCCCATAAAGGGTAACCTAGCTTCACCTCCAGCAGCCACATGTGTGAAAAGCTTGCTCTGAAGTCTCAGAAAAAAATCATTGCAGCTTTTAGTGACTCAAAATGTTGGAATTGAGACTGGAAAAACACACCTTCAGAAGTAATCACAGCTTCTCCACTGGTATATTGACTTTCTTTCCAGGGCTCTATTTCTAAGATTAACTGTCTAAGCAATGTCCCTTACAAAAAAAAAAAAAANAAGAAAATACCTTAAAAAAAAAAAAAAAAAAAAAAAAAGAAAAGAAAAGAAAAAGCATCTTTCTCACACAGAGGTCTTTCTTCTGCAGAAATCAACAGTTTCTCTAGAGCCTTTAACCCAACAGAGCAGCCTGCAAGCCACAGGGAATGTAACTAGCTAACCTGAAAGAGATGATGAGGAGTGCCAGGGAGACAGGTCGTCTGGAAGGAATCTGGTTTGCTCTCCTGCACCACGCAAGACAAAGAAACTCCCTCAGCAGTTTCTACACCAGTCCCTGAGTTACAGCATATCTTTCACAAAGGAATTCACTGCACGGGGAAAGGCTGGATGTGAAAAGCCTCCTATGTCTCCCTTCTCTGCCAGAGAGCGCAGTCCCTTCGTTAAATATCTCTATGATGCATTTCTAGTCGGGACTCATCCAGCTTTTCCAGCCTTTGAGTCACACCCTGCTTCCTTTCTATTATCAAGTATTTCTCCTCATATATGAGTCTGCAGACTGTGATCAGATCAGTTCTTAGCCTTCTCCTGGAATTTCATTTCACAAGCCCTTTGTGAGTCTCTGGGAATCTTTTCTGAATTTCTGAACTACTGAGAAGTAACTTTTACAGGTTTCTCTAGGATTTCAGAGATGGATTTGGAAAGGACAATTTCTTGATTTCTCAGTTGTAAACATTGTTAACACTGAGGTCAACAGCAAAATTCAACCCTATTTTCTCTGATTTTGCTGTTTGATGATCAGTACAGCACCCAGTTACAAACAGGCATCCTTCCATCAGCTCAAGGCTCACACCTACAGCTTCAGCTGGATATTTAAAGGAGCTTGGCTTTTGGAAATATATACTGACTTTTTCAGTATTTTTAAGAACCAGTGAAAATCAAGATGTTTAAAATTTCTTTTGCTGACTGCTTATAGCCTTTTCCTCACCTACTCTGTCCTGTAACAGCTGCTGTTAAAAAAAAAAGCACCTACTTGAGCCAGAAACACACCACATCATGTTTCCTCCTTGTCCATCCCGCTAGCAAATGCTTCCTCCCTTTAATGCAGACAGAAGTTCAGTCCTTTATCTTCGTCAGCTTGGACCACTGACCACCCCCTCAAAGGGCATCCTGACTGGTAGGGTGAATCTCCCCTCCACAAGAGTCCCAACACTGAAGTTTTTTTCAGCATACAGGGACAGACAGCCCAGTTCACATAACTGACACAGAAAAGATCCAAACAGCTAATACTGCATTTTATATGCTGCAATTAATATGCACCATTTCTTGTCTGCCATCATCTCACAGAACAGTCCATGATATGTTACCTATGTCTACAGAAGTAGGAGAAGATAAAGCAGGAATAAGTGGACAGTATTTTTCAGAAAATAAGAACAAGACTCAATGAAACAGTCTTAAAACAAACATGGGAAGGTCCTTTATGTCTCAGCACATAATTAAATCATTGATCTCTGTGCCACAGGTTATTTATTATAGGAGTCAAAACTATAAATGGGTTTAAAAAGCACAAAACTAATTTGTACAGGGAAGAATCACGAGTGGTCTGGATGCAGTGCTTGCCTCAGTCAAGGCCTTAAACCACTGCTCGTGAGAGGCTGGAAGTGGCTGCCTGGGTCATAGTCACCCTCAGCACACCCATTTTCATGAACATCTTCTGCAGAGGCTGGAGGCATCATCCTCAGTGAGACATCGGTCTTGTGATGTAACGCCGTTCTGTCCTCAGTTCTGTTTTGCTGACATCCAGACAGACTTTCCTCCCTTGGGTCTCCATATGCTGAACTGCAGCCTCTTCTCCCCTCCTGGGCTGCAGGCTCAGGCACAACTGGCTGCCACTCACAAGGGAGATCCTGGCTTGGCCAGAAGACTGGCACTGCTTCCCACTGCACGGCAAGGCTTACCGCAGGGCAGGGCTGGGTGCAGTGGGAGAGGCTTTGGAAGGCTGCCTGTATTCAGTACTGGTCCTTTGGTGCAGGGGGTGCAGGGGCTGTCAACCTTCAGCATTTTTCTGACAAAAAAAAAAAAAAAAAAGAAGAGTAAAGATGTTCTTCGGATTTGGCTCAAAACTAAGAAGTAGAAGATAAGAAAATCAACTCCAGTTGTGCCTCCCACTTCCCGCATAATGGGAAGTGAAATGGCATCCTACCTAAGGAAGGAGATAACCTTCCTTCGTACTAATCGCTGTCTTGCTCCTTTAGACTGTAAGCTGCTGCTCAGTGAGGGATTGTCTCTGCCAATAGGAAGAGTACCTATACAGTACTATACTGGAACCTGTACAACAGGGACTTGGGTTGCATTTGGAGAAATCGCTGCACTACTGTAGTAACTGCCATGATTTTACCTCCTACAGACACGCCGTGTACGACATTTTCAAAATAAAGCATTGGAGTAATTGCAAAACGTGTTTGTTAAATGAACACATAAATGTCACCTGTCCAAACCTGAAGGCAAGACTTCTGCCGTACTAAGTGCTAAGGTCTATGTTAAGCTCTATTTCAATATATTTACATTCCTCCCATTCCAAAAGCATCTGCATACCTTGAACACAGAGTCACTACAAAGAGAGTCACAATGAACAATGAATAAATTCCTCTTGCCTCCCCTGGCAGTTATTCTGTGTGTACACATTTCCCGACAGAGGAAGACTGGCTTACTTACCCGCGTTGTAGCTAACAGAGGTTTAAAGGGTAGGGCTGGAAATCGGTGGCGTATAATTCTCATTTTTGGAATAGCCTCTCCAAAAGGGAAAGCTTTTAGTTTTTCCTAATGATGGTTTGATTCACCAGCTCTTCTCTGGAAATGTATTCCATGTCTACTATCCTTCAACGTGAAATAAAAATAAATTACTAAGAACGAAAAACCTGTGCACTTTACTTTCTGGGGATGTATGGTTGCACTTACTGCGCTGAGAGAAGTGTACCATGACGTTTTCTTTTCTGTTTTTTTTGAAAGGGGATGAAGGTGAAAAAGGAGATAGAGGAGAAGTGGGCAAACAAGGAAAGGTTGGACCAAAAGGACCGAGAGGTATTTATGACAGTTTGTTGGCTATTACTGGTGTATGAATACCATTATACACAACAGTACCGGTGCATATGATCAGTGATGTTTAATGCTTTTCATTCCTATTGCACCAGCGGATTTCACAATCCTGTGAAACATTAATCAGTGAACCTAACAATACTTAGGGAGCTTGGTGCAATTCCTACCAATACATAAGACAGCTATACATGGCAATAAATTCAAGAGAGTCATGTAATAAACCAGTACGTTTACTGCTGCTCTCCCAAGTGGCTGTCACGAGTGCGATCCAGAGTGCCTGATCATATAAATAATCAGAAAGATTACTGTTCTCTTACTGAAAGAATTCTTCATTTTCTAATAATACATCAGGATGCTCAACAAAATTCGGTCTCAGTTGTCCCTATTTTGCAGAAAAGGAAACAGAGGTATATACTGAGAAACAAAGTTCCTCCAATAAAACAGAGGAAGAGCTGAGAACAAGGAGTCGCAGATGTCTTAGAATTCGGCCCTGTTAAAAACATCCCATATCCACAGTGTGAGCTGGGCAGAGGATTCGGAGGCACCAGATATGACGGTGTCAGCCTTTTCTACATACTCTAATTCAAAAGCTTAATTTATCATTTGAGGTTAATGATAATGCACATCCATGGCCCTTCTTCCTTGACAGTGGTTTAAGACTAATCAGGAAAGTTTTTACTTTTATAGAAATTATAAAATCACCCTGTAATTATTCTTCTAATTAAAAAATTTTTCCATTTTTAAATGCATTCTTATGACTTTGCTCCTTACCTTAAAAAGATCAAGCAAGATACAAGGGAATCAGGTAACCAACCATTTTAAAAGCATCTTAGTGATTTAACATACTGAGATTCCCTAAATTGGCCTGTCATCATTAGCCAGCTGTTTTAGAACTTAAACTACTAACCAATTGTCTGTTATTTTGGCGCTCTGAGGACTGGGAAAACACATACAGCATAACTAGTAGCTCCCTATTTGCAGTCCTGCTTTGAGAGGATTTCAGCAGGGGCCACACGGACTTCACCTCAAGGAAGGAGGAAAGGCTTTTGTTTGGAGTGGAGAAAAAAAAGCTCAAATAAAACCTGCTGCGGCCTGGTTTGGCTGTGAAGTAAAATCAATATTTGAACACTCACTAGCAGCTTTTGGGCACTTGAACAGGCAGTTCTACTAAGGTACCTTGCAATGTCCTACCATTGTATCTTACAGTAGCAGAGATCTGCGCTGTCCTCAGGGCCCCACTCATTTCGACCTTGCCACATATGCAGACTGGCCACCTCAGGAAAAATAACAGCAGCAGAGACTTAAACAGTGCCTTGGGAAAGAAATGACAGAAGCCATCCATACTCTTTTCCTCTTTATTTCTTCTCTTAGGAAACAAAGGACCTGGGGGGGATGTTGGTGACCAGGGAATGCTTGGGAAAATTGGTCCAATTGGTGGAAAGGGTAAGCTCTGGTCTGGGGATTCTCTTGTTTTTTTCCCTCAAGGTAAATATGTGTTTTGTGAGGGTTCCAGGTATGGAGTAATATCAAATAGTGGCTGTGACCAATGCTCTCCAAATAAAGTTATGCATAGAGATTGGTGATGAGAGTCAACTGAGATATTCTTGGTTTATTTCCCACATGCAATGCATCCAAATTATTGACTAAAATAATTTGCTTTATGAATTAAGAAATCAATCCTCTTTGATAGCAATATGGGAAGGGAAAATCTGCCCCTTATGAAGTAAATCCTCTGAACATTCTAAAAGAGAACGTCAAATTTCTCACTCTACTTTAGACACTGAAGATCTAAGTCAACTTTCTGCTGCTGCTCAGGATGCCACACCTTGTCACCTGCACTGCTGTGGGACATGTGAGCAAGCAGTGGACAGGACAGCTCAGTAAGGAAAGGGTTTTAGGAGTTTTAAGAAAACACATGAGCAAGGTCAATAACTAGTTGCAAATCTGGGTAGACTCTGAATCTACCTGGACAATAATTTCATGAAATTATGCTCTAGTCATCTGAGAAGAGGCCCAGATGTTCCTTTTTAGTACTCCTGAAGAGCTACTTAAGAAGGAATATTACTTCTGTCACCTGCCACAAGGAGACCTGCCTTGAAGGCTGAGCAGGTGAAAACTTCACCATCCCCAGGGGAACTCTGTGGTCTCTAACCAGCCCATCAACCGAGGCACGTGGGTGAGTGGGTGGAACAATCTCTCCCTGGGAGCTTCTCAAGCCAATGTTTTTAATAAATCTTTGGTGGCCTTTAGCCAGACTCAGATCAGAAAAGAACGCAAGAATTTGGGCTGAGGGTCTAATTATCAGAAGTACCTGGACAACTGAAAACACAGATCCCCTAAGATGTCTTCAATTGCCAAAGGAAACTAGAATTTAAGAATCCCACAAATTGCTTATCTTTATCTGTAAGTAAACCAGTGCTCTGAGCCTCCAAATCAAGCTCTCTCAACCTGCATTTTTCATTATCCCCTTCTAGTTTTTTTCATTTTCTTCCTTTATTTGCAAAAGCAAAGGTCGCTAAATCACTGTTTAAATCTACCATTAAATATTCAAGTTCTTAATAAAGCAACCCAGAAATTTCAGCTTGTAAGTGTGCCGTGTCAAGCAGCACTAATTAAAATGACAGCTAACTCCTAATTTCTTTTTAAAAAATCCACAACCATATAGAGGAAAAAAAGCACGTCAAAACGCAGCCATGCATTAGTATTTTTTGACCTCTAAAGGTTTTAATTCACAAAATAAGGGCTGGCATGAATTTCAAATAAAGTCCAGCTGTTCCTGATCCAAATTACAGCTGAGGTTTTTTTAAAAGACAGTCACCTCCAGTTAATAGTAGCACAGCATTTGTAGAAGTATTTCTACCGTTTTTTATGATTTACAGAGGAAGAGGAAAGCAGCTGGATGAAAATAAATCATGTTTCCATGAACTACATCTGAAATGAAAGGCTGCTCCTTACTGACCTCACTTTGTGCAGGTGGTAAGTGCTGCCCGCACACCTCATCTGCTGCACACATGGATTCAGTGGCTTTAGTGCACATCGGCCTTCGGCTGGTGCCTCATCTCATCATGGAGCTACTGAACCCAGGGAAGGGCTCTGTCCTGCAAGACAATGAGAGAACCCAGGCCTTGACTCTCAGATATTTCTTGATCGCTTTCAGCCTCTCAGGATCATTTTGCAGTTTAGATTGAAAGTAAGCGGTACCAGGAACCAGCAGCACACAAGATGCCTGTTATCAGTGAGTTAGCTATTAAAAGGTTCTTATTTCCATGCACCAGAGTTAATCGTGGTTTGTTTGACTTGGCACATCTGCCAGCACAGTACATCGGGGCTTCCTATCAGAAACACATCGTTAATATATTATCAAATAGATTTTTCAAATATGCTCCCCTGACATGTGCACTGTCTGAGATCTGAGAATATATTTTCCTCTTTATTCAGGTGACAAAGGAGCCAAAGGCTTATCAGGGGTTTCTGGAAAAAAGGGAAAAGCAGGTATGCTATGTGTCCTGCTCTGCAGAATGGTCATGTCTACTGGGTCTTTGATTTCAGGGTTGGTTTGTCTGGAGTTTCATAAAATTTTGCGGCCCATGGGAAGACTTAAAAATAGATTAAATGAACAGGAAGAAACTGAAACAGTTTTGTTAAAGAAAATGAAGGCTCGGGTAGGGACATGACTGATGGCTATGGATATACCAACGTACACAAAATATGGAGAAGAGTTACCTAAATTAATGGGCAATGTTTGGTATCACAAAAACTAACACATAGACAGGCCAGCAGTACATTTATACTGGAACTAGAAGAAAGTTTCTGAATACCAAAGGAATGAGTTTCCTAATAGGAGCATGAGGATGAAAAAATAAGTGATTTAAGATAGAGCATAATGTGTTATCAAATGAATGCAATGCATTTACTTACAGGAGGAGAATTTGGACCTGATGACTCAGAAAGTTCTTCTCAGTCCTACTAAATTTGAATGTTTTCCCACTTGAATGTGCAGTTGTGTTCGTTTATAAGAGATTTCATATGCAATGCCAGTTTGGTTCTTAATGTGAAACCGTCAGCAACTTACTAGCTTCCCGAGAATAACAGAGGAACAAATAAAACCTACACCAAGCCAGATTTCAGCTTACCAACATAAATATAACTGAAACTTCAGTGCTTGAAAGTTATTGATTATTTGAGTTGGTATCAACTATTACTGCTGTACCGCAACTGTATGCAGCAATTCACTAACATAGTCCTTCTGCCAAGTTCTGCCAATCCCACCTCTGTGCATACTCACAAAACTCCTTCACTGAGAAAGCAGCAGTTCCCCATTCATGGATGCTATTGTTTCTGCTAGAAGGCCAGGGAACCTGTGCTGTTTATGGACACAAAGGTAGACCTTTGGCATGCAGATGTAATGCTGTCGTGATCACCATGACAAGCCACATCTCTGCAGCTTGTTGGAATCCACAATGAGAGAGGCAGAGGATTTGCAAATCTCACACCGATATGGGCGGAAAAAAGATGGCAAACTCTTCTATCCACATTTTAAAAAGTAGAGATTCATAAGCCAGTTAGCAAGGGAGTGTACGAAGCCAAAATATTAAGTGCTTTGATCACCAGAAGTACGATCAGCAGAGCAGGGTGAGACTGGCTCTCCACAGGAGGAGGCCAAGTCTTCAGAGGGTTTGGAAGTGGGGTACAGGCAATCCTTCACACACAGACACAAAGGCTTCTAAACAGATAAATCCTCTATCTTTTCTATTGCATCAGGCACAGTCTGTGACTGTGGAAGATACCGCAGAGTTGTTGGACAATTGAATATCAATGTTGCTCGTCTTAACACGTCCATCAAGTTTTTAAAGAACGGTAAGGATCCTTATGTATTTGATGCAATTTATTTGGCTCCTATAACATTTATCATTGCTATTCTTCTACCATTGCTGCTCTATGGTAGCATCCCCAGATGACCTAGAGAAAGAGACCCACTGTGTGAGGCAATCTGAAAACATACAGAAAAGAGACAGTCTTACACCTGTAAGGATATAAACAACGTATGACTAAAAGCAAAAACCACACAGAAATTATCATCAACAGCACAACAGAATCATGAAAAGCACAAGGCATGGCTTGCAAAATGCTTCTGCATGGTCAGTCTGCTCAGGCTCAGCAGCCACTCAGGCGATGAAAGGAAGAAGCTTGTGTCAATCTGCTCCAGAGAGGCTGGAAAAGCAAAAGGAACCTCTTGATTTTTCTGTCGCACTGAAAGGCTGCAGACACGGCACTGCCAGTGCTCGCCTAAGTGCAAGCATTGCTTTCCTGTAATAAGGGAGCAACACTTAAAGACATGGGTTATAAGAAGCCACGCTGGCAGGCAGCACTGGCAGGTGGGCAGTGCAAACTGCCCCTGCTGAAAGGAAGGAAGCACGTTCCATGGCATTGCAGATTTTGAGAAGGCTCCACCACTGCTTCTGGGACTAGGTCTGTACTAGTAAATTAAGTGTGTTTGAGATGGTCCTGGCACTGTGGGCAACCAGCACAGAACAGCACTTACCTATATTGTAAATCCTATAAAACTGAGTGCCATATTATCAGGAGTGTCCCTCTACTAACTCCTAAACTGTGCCTGGGGTAACTCCTGAAATGTTTGGGAGAGTGTTGGTTGCTTCAAGCCAAAGCCCTGTTCAGGATCATCCATTAGAAGGGACAATTAGCTTCCAGCTGCCCAAGCACGCTCCGTGACACTGCTTAATTCATGAGGAGATAGGCTGGTTGATAAGTTTGCTTTTTAAAGCTGCTGAGCAGCCACTGTTTTCTCCCTAGTCAATGTAACTTAGTGGTTACAGCAGCACTGAATATCAGGTTGTATTTAAAATGTCTTATTTTAGCAGTCACATTGATTTTCCTCTACAAGGAAAGAGCCCGAAAAGCTACCCAGACCCTTGTGTCTCTATCCTATGGCACACTTTCACAATCTGCATTCAAAAACGTGCCAAGCAACGGGGTTGACCCGGTGTTAGACATTGCTCTTTGAGCGTGTAGCATGCCTTAATTTCATTAGTACTAGATATCTGTGAAGTAAAATGCAAGTGTCACAGGAGTCATATGCCAATTAGGACTAAACAGTTCTTTCCCTAACATGTGGAAGATGCTTGTCAGTCCCATTAATAGCATCAGTCTCTGATCATGTCCTCATTGTTCATCACAAGTTCAGTGGTGGGAGCACTTTTCCTTTCTCCCTTTTATTAATTCTAATGTAAAAATCATCTCATATGTGATATTGGAACGGAAACACCTTCAATATCTGTTGACATGCCATTAAGCAAATTTTTTCTCCTTTTAAAGTTATAGCAGGTATCAGGGAAACAGATGAGAAATTCTATTACATCGTGAAAGAAGAGAAGAATTACAGAGAAGCCTTGATCCACTGCAGGGACAGAGGAGGAACACTGGCTATGCCCAAAGATGAGCCAACCAACAATCTGATTGCTGACTACATCTCCAGCAGTGGCCTCTTCCGAGCTTTCATTGGGCTGAACGACATGGAAAAAGAAGGACATTTTGTGTATGCAGACAATAGCCCACTGCAGAACTACAGTCACTGGAAGGAAGGGGAGCCTCATGACCCAGCTGGCCGCGAAGACTGCGTGGAAATGCTCAGCACAGGAGAGTGGAACGACTCCGAGTGCCAAGTCACTATCTACTTTGTCTGTGAGTTCCTCAAGAAGAGGAAATAAAAGTGCCGCAGGATGTGCCTGGCACCTGCTGTACATACAATAAACCCTCTTCCCTCATCCGCCGCCACGAGAGCAGCCAAGCAGGGGCAGGGCTCAATCCAGCCTTCACCTCATCAGGTTAAGCAAGAACAACTACTGTTAAAATGGCTGTGACCATGACGACAGAACAGGTCTGCAGGAGGCACCCAGCCAGTTGTGAATTTTGATTTCATTTCTATGTGCAGTTTAGGGTAGGCACTTCTATCTGTAATTTCAGGGCAAATTTAAAGCACACAGAGGTGAACATGATTTCATTAGTGCCAGAAATAGTAAACTCACCGGTATATTAGTTAGTGATATGCTTTGCAAAGTCCACAGATGGAAAAGAGTGTGATCTTTATTTATCTCTGATCTGCACAGAAAGTTCCAGTAATTTCTCTGGTGACTTCAGAGCTGGGAGAACAGATTTGCTGTTCCTCCTTAAAAATCTTTCTTTAATTAGAATAATAGAATAATTTAAGTTGGAAGGGATCTCCAGAGGTCATCTGGTTGAATCCTCCATGTAAAGCAGGGCCAACTTCAAACTTACATTATCAGTTGTTATACTCTCCTGAATTTGGCCGTGCAATTATATTGCCTGATATTGCAGGGGAGGACTTGCTCATCTCTACTTCCAACCCCATCATCCATCATGCTGGCCTGAGATGTGAGGAATTAACTTAGCTCTGGTGCTTCTGCATGCAAGCCTGCACAGCTTGTAGGCAACCTGAGAATAGATGGAGCAGTTCCAGCCTTTGATGTCCTCCAAAATCTGTGAAAACCAGAAAAGTCTAGCGCAAAGAGAACGGTGCAAAGGAAGCAACACCACTGCTGTGGGCTGTGAACAGGCACATGTAGTACCAGCTACACCAACATGCACTGCTGGTTTCACAAGTGATTCTAGTAACGTGTTAACTCCCTAACTCAGTAGCCAGTAACATTTGATGTCTAGTGCTAATATCACCCACACCTTTGCAATATAGGAAGCAGCTACAGAACAGGTTTTATCCCCCAGGAACGTAGATTTAGGTGTGGTTGAGAAACTCGGTCATGCACTTCAGCAGGACTGCACAAATGCTGCGCAGTAAGCATGAAGGCTTTGCGTCAGTGCCCAGCTACTCAGACCTCCGTGTCAGTATGCCCACGATGGGTCACATTTACAGAGCTTTGATAATACTGAAGGAGCTCTTTTCTTCAGACACACCAACCATTTTGCCTTCATAAGTGATCCTGTTCTTAGTCCTGGTTCACCTTTCCTCACAGCAGGAGATGTCAAGAGAAACCCCAGGGCCCTTGAAATAAAGGTGTATAGATTTTCTTTCCCGCTTGACACTAAAAATGAAGGAACAAGATCTGGAGACTAAGGAGAATTCCGGACACAAGGCACAGTGCAGCAACGTACCCTGCAGGTCACTCAGAGCACCAGTTGCACATGAAGAGCTGGATGTGCCATCAGCTACTAATGCAGAGGGTCAGCTCCAAGTCTCCCTTCTACTGCTATGTACAAGCACGGCAAAGGCAACTAGACAGTAGCCGCACCCCTCACCCTCACCAGGAAAATCCTCCAAACCGTTTAGCTGGTTGTTAGTTTGACTCCAAGCTCATCTCTGAGCAATGGCAAATGCAGGAGCACCCCAGGAGACTCTGTGACTCAGAACCACTCTTGTAATCCAGTTTCTCTGCCACTTGTTCCTCCAGAGAACCACCTGTTGCTACCAGTAGTACATGATCTGTGCTGCTACACACCCTCCAGGGAACTATTTGGATGTGTGAACAAAGGGGTGGGGACCACATTTCTTTTTATTGTTCCCCTACTAAGCTATGAGAGTATTTGGCAAATAGGTTCACTTAGCACAACATAACTCATCCTGAATTGTTCCCTTCCTGGGAGTTGATATTTCCCAAAATTAAGCAGAATTACACTTTTTAGGATTTACAGTAATAAACTCATCAAGCTAAACACTTTCAGTTTAGAATCATTAATGGACACTAATAAAGAATTAACTACTAATTCAAGGTAAAGTTTCTTGAGGAAAAGTAATGCCTTTTAGAAGTTCAAGCCCCAGGCTGCTAGCCTCACTCATAGCAGGTCCATTCTTACTAGACATGCAGAAGTGGCACAGTAACATCCATGTGGGGAGGTACGATCACATTGATATCCTCTCCACACCTCATCTTCACTTCTGACCTAAAAAGTCACCAAAACATGCTTGCCAGACTGGAGGTCCAAATTCTGGAACCCTCTGGCCATACTGAGACCACTGGCTGACAAAATCCAGAGGTGTCCTTAATGCTACAATCATCATGAACAAGCCATTTTCCTGTTTTTTGGGAGGAAACTCAGAGCTGGGAGAAGGTGAAAGAGGAGCAATACTTTGCTGCAGAACCAAGCTCTGCCCAAGACTGGACCAGGCTCTCACCTCTATGTACAAAATCAAGGAATATATGTCCAAATTGAACTCTGGGGTTTTTTTTAGGAGACTTATAAGTAATCCTGAAGCATGTTCCATGTATGGGAAGGAATGACTGTCGCAGTCTCTGGCTGCATGGCTGAGAGAAGTGACTGAGGAACTTATGTTGGGTTTCTTTCACTGCCTTTAATCTGTTCAATCACTTTAAATAAAAAAAATCACCTAGAGCAACAGAGAGCCACATTCTCAACCACAGCCACAAGAATATACAGGGATCTCCAGTTTCACATACAGTCTTAAAGAGTCCATTGCAGTTGTAGTTGAACTGGCTGCAATGGTTATTAAGAGATGCAATTTGACACTGTGTATGGTCATAAAGGTAGTATCTGTGTTACAGAAAGAGAGATTAATTTATGGTTATTTGGAAAGCATTGCTCTACATCATCTTGCTTGAATATGTTTGCACAGGTGTAAGAGCCATGAACTGTCATTTCTTTTTTCTTCTCTCTTTTCTTTTATTAAAGTCATAGGTAACCTAGTCAACATGTGTAAGAAAGAATGAGCAAGATCAAAGCAGTAGCTTAATCTGGGTTGCTTTTATGCTTGTGTGGTAAGGGAGAACAGCAAATGGTAGAAGAATTCTCTGCCTCGCTGCTGCATGCAGTGCTCCCGACTGCAGCCCCAGGGCCCCACCCACTCCTGCCCTGGAAAGGTTTCTCCATGCAGATATTTCAACACAAGGAGGAAGAGTTTCACTTGATTTCATTCGGTAGGTGGGACCAGGAACTGGCATCGCCCTGTTTTGCAGATAGCAGCGGCAGCCTACCAAAGTGTAGTCCTAGGTACATAGAACTCTCAGTGGCTGGTTAGTGTGTCTGATGCATTTCTGAGTTCTGAATCCCTAAGACCCTACACATCCTCAGTGTTATACCTGTGCTTAAATCCCATGGAAGTCCTGTGCCTAACCAAGTGCCGATCTACAGATGCTGGGACTCCTTGCTGGTATCCTGCAGTACAGCATGGGTACATCTGCAGAGGCATGACCTTCTCATACAATGTGATTTCACTATATATCTTTCCTTTTGTCGCATTTGTCTTTGCTTAAGTGTTTTACAAAACAGGCATAACCTTTCAAAAGTAGCCAGATGCCAATTATTACTTTGGTCTTTTTTTGTCGCAGGCATCGTTCAATCCTTAAGAGTACAACAAATATAAGTAAGGTCTTTCTGGATATAGATTTCAGTCATGAATTCCCTGTTCTTTCTTACTCCTTACTAGATGTTTCAAGCCTTTGCTTTCTTACTAACCTCTCAGCAGTAAATAGTCCAGCAAGAAATGCTAATTTTTCCAACTTCACACAATAGAAGTCTTTCTGTCAATTGCTCCACAACATTCCCTGAGCATGTGGGGCACTCTACCATGCAGAGGGTGGAAGGAGCTACAATGGTGATCAGTCATTCAATAAAAAGATTAAGTAAGACTGTGTAGAAAAATGTGAATAGGGAGTTGGTGGATGCTTAGCATGTGAACTGAGGAATTTATTTCCCACTGTGAGACAGTTTCTAGGACCTGAAAATGCTTTAAAGCTTGTCAGTAGATCCAAAACCAAATCTCAATTACATAGCTCAGGAATCCCAGAGCTTTCTGCAACTTCACCTATGCAAGAGAGAGGGTTTTCTCAGGACCTGAAGAAGCAGAAATGCATTTTCTGCAAAACCAAAGACACTTACAAGCCTTTACTTGTGAAAGGCACACTTTTCCCATTCCTACTTTCTCAGATATGAACATTTTCCAGTGTAGGCACATACCAGCAGACTCATTAAAGTTTAAGCAAGGAATGTATATAACTGTATTGCACTGTTTTCTCCTTGGACAGGACAGTGTGTAACAGATGATAGTAACCGTGCATGCCTTGCCACTAAAAGACTCTCATAAAAGAGAAAATAATAATAATAATGATGATAATAACAATAATAACAATAATAATAATAACAACAACAGGATAACTCTATATCAAAACTATCCAAGTAGCTATAAGAGTTTGCAAAGCAGAGGTGGGAAGATTATGGAATAAAGATAGGTATCCTTGCTTATCCACCCCAGTTGTTCTAATTACATATCACTCATCAACTTCTGAGGATTCAGACTGTGGTTCCTCCCAACACACCGGGATCTGATTCCTAACTTCAAGATGTCACACTGCACATGCTATCATCCGTTCCTATATTCAGTCTCTTTTTGTCGCTGCAGACAGGAAATTTTCTCTGTGCATGGGGAAAGGTATTAGCCGATTCCTATTCCAATAGACATGAGGCTTACTAAAGAAGCTAGAAATGAGGCACAGCTGCTTGTATAGTCAACAAAATATGGGAAGTACAGGAGAGATCTGGAAAAGCTTGAAGAGAGCCCATCAGAAGCACAGACCTTCATTGGTCCATCTGGAAGACCAGTACTGGGGGAAGAAGCTGGAGAACACCTTGTAGTAACAAAACACAACCCAACACTGAGAAAGATGGGTTTTTTTACTAATAAGGTTAGCAAAAACCTGAAATAAAGATTTTCTAAAGAAGAGCCAGAGTGGGACCATGTGAGATTGTGACTCAGCTTCAGAGATACCACTCACACTACTGACTGGCACAAGAGGCTGAGAAGCTCAGAAGTCTCTGGAAGGACGTTAGTGCAGGCTGGTACAGCTTCACGTCTGGATGCGTTTGCTCTAGGAACTTATTCTACTAGGCTTTGACAGAAAGCAGAACACAGACTTGGAGGGTAAAGAAAAGAGCATAACAGCATTCTTCATTCACTATGTCAAACATGCTTGGAACCAAGCGCCTATGTGTATGGCATACGCTTATGACATATATATATATACTTCAAGTCTCTTCTTCAAGTTACACTGAGTCAATCCCTTCAATTAACCAGCCCAGACTTTTAGTTGACTCATTTTAAGTAACCAACCTTCATATTTCCTTCTAAATCACTGCAGAAAACACTGAGCTAGTTTGGTCTGGGGATTTATTTCACCTAACCTTAGTTAGGCAAGGTAGATGTCCACCTCGGGCCCAGTCATCATAAACTTCCTTTGCAGTCGAGAAGCAGACACAAATCATTTATACGATCTATTTTCAGATACCTACCTCAGTATGAAACAAATTGTTCCTCCAACGTGGCTATTTCTTTCTTGGGGGGGGGGTGGAGGTGGGGGGGTGGGGGTCTAGCCAGGTAGCTCAGAGATACACACAGACCCTTGGACAGCTCAAGCCCACCCTGGTTTCTTTCATTGTGCACCAGAAGCTCAAAAGGACTTCAGGCAAAGTTAATTATTTCTTTCTGAGTATAGCTAGATGTACAAGTGTATGAACATAACATTAGTTCAGTGTAACAAATTACATCTTCAAAATACCCTATAAACACTAACTACACAACAATTAGACTACTCTATTAGTAAAACCATGTAGAGAATACTGACCTATTTATTCTTTTGGTACTATGTAAAATTAATGAGCTGTGTTTTTTGATGACTGATTTAACCTTCTTCCAAATACCTGCGGATTAAAATTTAAGCTGTTTAAATAGTTCCATAAAATTACTGGTAGAAAATGGCAAGGCAAGTATTTGAAATGCACTGCTACAGACTGTAAACACTCAAAAGGATATGTGAACATAAGGCCCCATCCCAAATCAGATTCGAGAGCAGAAGAATAATTTTGGTTAAAGGTGTGGGGAGGTTGCTGGTTGAAGTTTATTTGCTTTGATTTTTTCAATTACGATCTTGTAAATAAACTACAAAATTTTTCTGGTAGCTAATTTATCATCCCTTTCCCTCCCTTTGTCCAGCATCCCTGAGAACACTGTGTAAGTCCACTATGAGGAGTTACTTGCTATAGAGAATGAAAACACTAATTACACAAGAGAAGCCTGTACAAGAAGCACGAAGATGTCAGGAAACAAAGCACAAAGTCAGACACTAATGAATACAAGAAACTATTACCACCTGTGAGTGAATGAAAATATCCATTAACATAGTTATCTCTGTGAGTAAATTGTTGTAGTTGCATCAAAAATCATGAAGGGAAAGTGAGATAGTTGGTCTTTAACTTATTTTTCATAGTCTAAACCACATCTTAGCAGAGGGTGTCTCAGTGTGAGGACAGCATGAGCCACCTCACCTTCCGTAGTGATTCATAAGCCAAAGGATGCTAGTAGAACCACAGATTGTTTTCTCCCCAGAAATTGCATACATACTGCATGTAATACTTATTTCTTCATGAGGGACGCCAGGCTAACAGGAATGCAGTTTAACTGGTTTAGGATTTATGAAAGAAAGGAAAAAAAACTCAAACCTGTTTGCTTTCTTACAAATCAAACGCTGCTTGATCAAATGCTGAACCTTATCAAAACATTGTGAAAGAACCTGAAGCTGGGTTCAGTAGGAATTGAGTAGTTCAGATAGGCCTGAATAAATAGATTCACAGTCATTCCCTGATTATAAACACTTGACAGTTCTTCACATTTGCAGCTGAGATTCTTCCAGACACTTCCCCAGAACAGGAATTCCTTCTGCAGGCAGGAGTAACCACAGGTTTTATCAAACTCATGGTCTTTTGAAGTAGATATTGTTCTCACGTGTTATACTAATTTCTGATGTTGGTTCAGCACTTTCTGAGTCAGAAACAGGTACTATATGGAACTTGCCATCAGTATCTGGGCTGGGTTTTAGAGGATGTAAGAACATCAGCGGGCAGCATTTCTCAATCCATCAGAAAATTGCGCATTAGAAGCAGGTTTTGTGTTCTGCAAGGGGACTCCAGCTCCTGCAAACATCTGAGTGCTCTATGGGAGTTCATTGCAGAGGACAGGCAAGCTCATCAGCAGAAGTTCAAGGTTACAAGCATGTCTTTGTGCTTACTCTAAGTAACAAAAAATGAGACAAATGCTGATATATTGTGACCCATTCCCCTCTGTTGAGAAGCTTGGAGTCCTCCAGCATGTAAACCACTTAAAACTTCATTCAAGAAAATACGCCACAGATACTAATTTCCCTAAAATCACCTATGTATAGGAACGCTCAAACACTTCTTTGGGAACAATTTAAATTTCATAATGAAATCGGTACAAACAGATCACTGTGATGATCTCAGTTTTCCCTTTACTTAATACGGGCACAGTGGTACAGTGTCTAGAGGTGCAGAAGCATGGCTCAGACCATCTGAAGGCTTCTAGAAACTGCACCAGCATTACTTATCTAAGAGAAAACTCATAGTAACGGCTTTCCATCTATCATCTTAAAAGAGAAACAACATCCATGTACTGTACATTCCATAAAGAAGATAGAACATGGCAGGGTAGCTGGCTCATAAGTTTTGTGTTTATTTTTAAGCTAAACTGTTAGTATTGAAAATTCATTAATTTCAGCACAAGCCTAATCAATCAAAGAGAAAAAAGTAACAGTTTTGCCTTGGTCTGACCCACTGTACCCACACTACCACTAGCTTTGATGCAAAGGAGGCAGAGGGAAACCACGGCTGGGGGAACAGGATACCTTCACTTGGCAGCAGCTCACACTGGCTTGTGAGCAGCTTGAACTACCATGAGAAAGTTCGTAAACACCAGAGGCACAGGATTATTGGAGGCTGGGGTTAAAGCCAGTTTTGAGATGAAGTATGGTCAGTAAAAAAGGATTACGGGTCTGCCAGTGATTCAGTTCCTGAAGAGCTCCCCCTCGGCGTTGTAACTTCAGTAGTTACTTTAAGTAGCAAGAGGTACCAGTAGAATAAGACCTTGGTATTTTAAGCAAACTGAAACTAACTACAGATACAGAGGTTACTTATGATTCACTTAATGATGCCTGTACTAACATTCAAGTAGCTCTTTACCATCCTACTAACAATCAGATAAGGCCTAATTATGTGTATACATTGTAACACTAAGATAAATACTTTTTGTTTACAACTAAATAAACTCAGAGCGCTTTAAAACCCGAAGGCTCACTCCTCTTGCAGCAGTGATTTTACGCTATTTCAAAACATTACAGAACTCTTTTATACACACATATTTTAACACGTCTCCTTGGTTCTGCTTTCTGAATTCATTCATCACAAAATGAAGGCATCACTGTCTTTTGCTTAATTATGCTTTGCCTTCTATTGGATTTTTAGCCAGGTGTTCGCTCAATAAAACAAACAGTTCCCAAAAAGCAAACAAACTGCAGGTGAGGGGAAAAGAGTGACCCCCTGTCAGCACTGATAGTGCATCAAAACAATAGATACACACTTATGACGAATGAGAGGTAAGATCAAAAGTCAACACATTATAATTAAAGATTAGTACGTCAAGCCTTGACTGATGACAAAGTGAGAAGAGCTCCACACTGCCAGCAGGACTAAGAGCATTGGTGCTGCGCTGCAGCCAGCACCGGCAGCACCTAAACAGCGCATCCTCCTGCCCCTGTTGCTGAATTCAGGCTCCTCTGCAACCAGTTGAACTGTTCCTCTTTTACACCATGGAGCAGAAGAATGACAGGGGAGAAAAAACCTTTTAAGTATTGCTGCTGTGCAGTCATCTACCAGTTTCCCTGGGCGATTCTGTCTTAAATAACCAGTGCCATTTACTCATCCCTCATCTACAAGAATGTTATGCTCAGATTTGTACCTCCGAGTTTGTACCTTTCCCGTTCCCTGCTAGGGACGATCCACACAGCTCATTTTTGCCACTGGCTCACCTATGCCAAGAGCACAGTGGCTTCTTGAAACATTTTCTCACTCGGTAACTTTGCTCTCTCTGTCATGTCCCTCCCTACCCACCCAGCCTCTTGCACCATTGAGTTCAGGATTCTCTTCTGCTATGATGACATTCTGCATTTTTACCTCTGCTGCACCCTCATACATCTAAGAGGAATTTCTCGGTGTAAATGAAAGGAAAATTGGCCCTTCGACTGCAAGCTCTACTATACTGCTACAGAAGTGCAGTACCACCAAGCTAAACAAAGTAAGCGCTGGCATCCTTAGGAACATGGAAACGATGTTATCGGAACAGGTCAGAAACCTCATTCTCTTCTCCAGTAACACCAGCCTGCTCCACCAAGGAAGGTCTCTGGCTCACCACCAGCCTCTCAGCTGTGTGGTGCCTGTGTGAAAGGACTCTCAAACGTCCTTAACCAGCCAACTAAGGATTCCCTGCTTTAAAAGGCATCCTGGGAGCGTGGAGAGCCACAGTATCTGGGTCAACACCTTTCCTCTCACAGCTCTGGGCACAGAAAGCACTTCTGCAGGAAGAGGCCAGATGCAGAGTGCCACCACAGCCTTATGTAGCAGCCAGAAATCACTGCTTTAGAGCAGCTCTGAGACCACTTTAAGCTATTCTGGGGACTCATTTGGCAAGCAGCGATTCCTGGGACTGGTGGATCAAACAGGTAGCACATTTATCTTCCATCTCCTCATTCCAGCAGGCATCCCAAGATCAGTGTAACTGGATCAAGCAAGTGATTTCAACAGTTATTTTTCCCCTAGTTTGACGATGCAAAAAAGGGGAACCTGCAATCAAAGGCCTGGCCCTGCCTGTTAAAATAAAAACTGCAATGCTGCCTCCCAAGAAACCTCAACAATGTGGTGGTATTTGCACACTAATTCATAATATGCACTGGTCCAACCATGACACTAAAGTTCTGTTACCACCGAATAGATACAATATACTGTATCTAAAGGTTTTCCTTATTGTTCATACTATACAAACCAGTTTTATACCTATTTAATTTCACTGGTTAAAGGGGAATGATTCCTGAGTTTGCACAAGTATGAGATCAGAATCCTGCATGCGGTTTCCAGGAGCATGATAAATTAATTCTTCCATAAACAAAACAGTCTGCATTTTATACAGTCAACTTTAGACTTTCTGGTTTTGATATATAACTAACTACAGGATTAAGAGAGTCCGTGTTCTTTCTAAGAGCAGCTTTGCAAATCTAAAAGAAAGAGGGCTAGGGGGGGGCAACTTCTTCTAGATCAATAAAATAATTGGAAGAAGCAGATCCTGATACTGTCAGGAAAATCTTGCTCAGGTCCGCTCTGACTGGCTTAGGGAGATGTTTGTGCAGATCTGCCTGTGTGCAAACAGAGCTACATGAGCAGAGAGTAGGATTACTGTCATTTATTAAATTTGAACTGACAGTAGACCACCCTTGTACACACTGCAGCATGAGACATGAAATTAGCAGTTACATCTGCTTCCAGAGGTGCTTCTGATAACACAGGTAAGGTGTTATGGACTATGAATTCTTATATTGATAGTATTTTCACCTATCCTTGAAAATATTAATCTCTTTGAGCAGTGTCAAGCCATACATCACAAAAGGTAGACTGAATCTTGCTGGATAAGCAATTTTCATATACAGCATGATGTATGTCTATGTTTTAAAAAAAATATTAATTTATCTCTTCTAATCCCTAAAGCTTATATGTGATGGTTAATAGCTGACTGGAGATTTTCATAATTTAATGCATTTTTCTAATGGCTGGTCACCTGGGGAAGAAGGAGAATCAAAGCATCGGAACCAGGTATTTTAATTTCTATGCATACTAGAGATATGCACGTCACATCATTACGCTTGAAACTTAAATCATCAATAATTTTTATCACCTAAAAATGGTAGCAACTGGTCTTGTAGTTCTGTGACAATGCCAGCTTTACATTAGGGTGCTATAAACCTAAGAACACGAAGGTGAAAGAGTTTGGACTTTATGTAACAGTTACAGTTTTCAGTCCTTTTGGTTGTATAGACAGACCTTCCTAAGTACGGCGAATCAATATACTTCTGTCTGCTTGTTGACTCTGGTAGACTTGAAGCAGCATCATTAGTTTACCCTGTAACATGCCAAGATGCCATTAGTTACATAAAAATGCTATTAAAAAGCAGTCCAAGACAAACATGTGCTTTTGCCATGGAAACTTAAATATGCAATCCTGATACTTAATCTCCTAAAGAATCCAGGTTTTTAAAGATTCAAACAGTACATGTATCAGTATATGAAGAGTCCCACATGGCATTGCAGCTTTTCCTGCCCAAACCCAGGAAAAGCAATGTAAACAGCTACTTTCATTTAAATCATTAGGAAATAGGAAAAAGTACTGCCATAAATCTGTTCTGTAAACTTATATCTAACAGTGAAATTTAGACTTTATTGTGAAAACCTACTAAAATTCAAGAAAATCGGCGCTAAAAGGTATGTGCAGATTAAAATAAATGGTATTTACAAGCAATGAAAAATGACTGGACACAGCATGCAATCATCAGTAAAATCCCGTGCTGCTGGACTTCACGCAGAGTCATTGCGTGGCTGGATAATAAAACTGGAAATGTTTATGACCAAGTGTTATTTGTTCTTCCCCTGTGTAAGATAAGGATAATCACATTTCTTGTTCCAAATCATCAACTGATCAAACCAGTTTTCCACCCACTCAGATTTCTCCCTCTGCGGGGCAGTCTCAACAGATTTAGGGCCAGACTGTAAAATTAATTGGACATATGGTCTCCAGAATGCAACCCCAAGAGCAAACCACCTACACCTAATCACTTAGCCACAAGTCTGAATCCCATTTCCTTCCAAAACAAATCCAAATTAGGACCTGTAGGCATGTGCCTCCAGAGCCTGGAGCTCTTTGCTGAAGATAAATGGATGGGACACAAGGTTCACTTTTAAAATAGGTTTACAGGAGGAATATTATCTCATCTGAGATAACCATTGGGGTAAAGCACTCAGAAAAGAGTAGAGGCCAGGCTCAGTACTTTCCTTAGCCTAATGGGGATTCAATCCCACACCTCCTTAAAAGGGCAAGAGGCATCTAGCTACAAAAGGCATAGGGATGAGGAGAGAGCACAAGAAAGAATACAAACTGCCGCTTCTTCCTCCTTTAGAAGACATTATTTCAAAGCTAAGCAGCCATTATTGTGTTTTACAAGCCCCAAACATATTTATGTACTAGGTATGCTGGAAGCATGGATGAGTTTTGTTTAGAGGAGCTGATTGCTCTCCATCTACAGCTTGGATTGGGGTGGGGAATGCAGGCTTCTCCAGCTGAGGCATTTCTTGTCACAAAAGCACAGCTGAAAAACATCACACATCTAAAAATAAAGAAACAAAAGGTTCTCGCCCTAACTGGTTCAACCTCCAGAGCAGCTGCACACACTTGCATGGCACTTTCTTGAAATATAATCTTTAAAATCACAGCTGTATGTGTAAATGATAAACACTCAGCAACACTGCATGGGGTAACACTGGGTGAAACAATGCTTAGTCATCCCAGTGACAGGACACCCCATCCTATGCCACACAAGGAGAAAGGACAAAAATGCTGGGTGATGCCACATCCTTCACCTGGGGAAGATGTTTATACTAAGAAGCATGATGAAATGCATTTTAAGTGGTCTGATAAACATGTGCCTTTCTAGACCCTCACCTACTCAAAACTTTTACATCAAACAAACATTTTCTATTACTTATAGGTGGTTGTGCATGGTTGAGTGAAATTGACCAAATAGAAATGTGCATGAAATGTTTTTGGTACTTTGAATGGGCAGCATAGTAGGTTCTTTAAAAAAAAAAAAAAAAAAAGGTGCAACCTTGTAATTTTGAAACCTCAAATATCTGTAACCAGAAGGTAAGTAACAACCTTTTGCAAAGTGGCATTGGGAAATAACGCCCTACGTCTGGCTGGGTCTGACTCAGGACTTGCGAACGAGGAGCGCTGGCACCCCAGTGCAAACACTCCCCGCACCCCGGGGGAAGCCGAAAGCTCCCGGCCGGGCACGGCACGGCTCACGGGAGAGCCGGCCGGGCCGGGCCGAGCC